>LAZP02000071.1:0-51364 GCA_001272575.2 Ophiocordyceps unilateralis
CACCCAGACCAAACCACCATGACCACGACCGCCATCGTCACAGCCGCCGTCAACGTCATGGCCAGCGCCATATCCATCCGTCCAGCACCCAGAGCGGCCCCCGCAGCAAGAGTCAGCAGCGCTCCAGCCCAAGGCAGCAGCTCCCTCGCCCTTGATCTGGCCACACGGGCATCGCGTGCCCGACAGGCACGCCAGAAGGCATCGCCATCGTTGCTGCGCGGGAACGCAACATCCGGCTGCTCTCGGCCCAGGAAGGCGCAAAGCGGCGCCCAACCCTCCGTCACGCGATACTCTAGCAGCTGCCCGGGCGGAACCCGCTCTCGTACCAGCGCTTCATGCTTGGCTAGCCCGGCTCGACCCTGATGGACGAAGTCGCCGCCGTAGAGGATCTGCTGTAGAAGCTGGAGGAGCTTCGCGTAGGCGCGTGTCTCGCTGTCGAATAGTGATAGGGCTCCGAGTACAGGGTCTGACGCCCGTCGGTAGACCGTCTTCAGACATGATCTGTTGTTGGTCGGTCAGTGAGCGTCGTCCCCCGATCTTTGTCTTCGTCTGACGTACGCGTGCCACGAGTCCGGATCGCGCGTCGGCAGAATCACCTTGCTCTCGGGGAAGCATTGTACCAGCTCCTCGGCGAAAGCGGCTCCTGGAACGTTGCGCACTCCCTTTGCGTTTCCCCCCCCCCCCCTGTCAGCTCCGGCTGTCTACTTCACTTGGAAGAGGGCATCAGCCCACATGGTATCCCTTCAGAAGCGCCTCGATCTCAGCTCGATCAAAGCCCTTGCCCCCTTCCAGCTTCCTCCGCACCGCCCGCAACCAAAAGTCGGCCTGCTCGGGGTCGCCGTTAGCAACATCGTCCAGGTCGTATAGTCGCTCATAGCCCAGCATGCCAAGGGCCCGCGACAGCGCTGTGTGTGTGTGGCCCGGCTCATCAGCGGATCTCCTCTCTCCCTCTTTACGCTTGGAGGTATCACGTCTTACAGGTGCCGCCGGTCCTGCTCAAGCCGAGTACGAGCAAAGGGGAATGGAGGGACGAGTTGGTCTCCATGTTGCGACGGTAACGAGTCAGTTGTTTGTTGCGTCTACAACCTTCGGGGGGGGGGAAATTTAAAACTGGCGCGTTTGCCGTTGCTGGATGCAACGATCCGGGACAACAAGCGACGGCCCGGGTGTATCTACGGCGACGGCCCGGACGGCCGGTGTGTCGCGTGTACGGCGACGGCCCGGATGTCACGGCACATCATCTGCATTGCATCCGCTCTCGAGCGAATCATCGAGACATCATGTATGACGATAAACTGCATACAACTAAGCAGCGCATACAGGCGCATTCACGCTCAACCCATGTTCCGGCCGCAGGAAATACGACAGGAAGAAGCGCTTAGCCGTCCCGTCGAAAGGCTGTGTAACACGATGCAGCGGGGCGGATAGCTTCCCCCCCGTCAGACGACTCAGCGTCGAAGCCCCGTGGACGAGAACGCATCCTTCCGGCGGAGGCGGCACAAACGTCCACTGCTGCCGCTCGACGGACAAGCAGACGTGCAGGCCCCAGTCGTCGTAGAAGAGCATCGTCAGCGTGCCGCTGTCGCAGTGCTTGTTCTCCACCACGTCCGCTGCCCGCTCCACCGTCGGCTCCGAGATGAGCTTCAGTCCGCTCTCGCTCGTTTCTTCCACCCGGTGGTGCTGGCCTAGAGGGAGGCCTACCGCGTCGGCTAGTCGCTCCAGGACCACGAGCGATGCCGAGTGGCACCGGTCGTGGAACTTGTTTACCGCATTCTCTTGCTCGGACATGATGGCCGGCAGATGGAGCGTTCCTTGGCGCATCTCGTCGGTCGACATCTAATGAAGCCGACCACTCGTCAGCCAGCCTTGGTCTCGAGCAGCACGAGGACGAGCTCGGGACGAGTTCATGGCATCCCCCTTCTCACCTCAAACGACTCGTCCGTCTCGCATGACTTGAAGCTATGTTGCCAACCAACCCGTCAGCCCCCCCTGAACAGTGCCATCTGTCATGGACCTGTGTACATCATGTACATACATACCCTCTGTCGCTTGACGCCGCCTGTCCTTTGCGCACGTCTCTCATCTTGGCCTCCGCCGGCTGGTCAAAGTAGCGGTCCGCCACGGCGTACATTTGGCGCGTCTGCTCGGCCATGTCCTCTTCTTCACTGCTCAGGTCGAGGTAGAAGTAGCCAGGAAAAGCGGCCGCCTGGCTCAGCTTCTCCATCTCGCCGCTGTCTCGTGCCGCCAGCCGGCCGAGGTCAACCGTCATCACCGACGACGCGTCTGGGAGCTTGGCTTGGGTCATGCTGAGTAGAGAATCTAAAGGGGAAAAGCAAGAAGGGCAGTTGCTTCAGTTTCTCCTCTTCGTCGACACTTTTAAGAGTCCAAGAAAAAAATCTTATATCGTCCTTCTCGTCCCCTCCACCCCCTAATCCGCAGCCTTTGCCTTCGCTCCGCGTCGGGTTCTCGCCCGTCATCCATACCTTACATGTGTTATGCATGGTCACACAATACACACATCTGTTAGTATAAAACGATTGCTATGGTTTGCCTATCTGTGGCAACACGCACGATGCAACGATGAGGGGAAGTTGACCCGTCCGGCAACCCCATCAAGACAACCCGGCAACCCCTTCAAGACAACCAAGTAACAGTCCTGGCTCACGAGGCCGCAGCGGGCCAGTCCTCGGGATAACCCATCCGGTCCGCTTCCCTCCACACTTCGTTCCCGGCGTATGCGTCGCGGATGGGCCTCAGGATCTGGTTGATGGCCATGGCCACCGCCGCCTTGAGCGCCACTGGCTCGATTCTCCCCGCCAAGTAATCTCGCTGCAGCTCGTCGTACGTGCTGTAGTCGCGTCGAGCCGCTTCACACGCGCCGCTGACGCTCAACAGCGTCCCGTCCGGCGCTCCTTGGGCCGCAAAGGGGCTCCCGCTGCCTTTGTCGGCCCCGTGTCCGTTGACCGTCTTGTCCCGCATGCGCAGCTCGCCGATCGGCATCAGGATATGCTCCACGATGGGCAGCACCCCATTGCCCTCGACGATCCCCATTGGGCACGAGGCCCCTGCCAGCTTGCGCTCGATGGTGGCCTCGTCGTCAAGCAGCGTCAGCTTGGTGTGATCCGGATGTGACGCCGACATCTTGCCCCCCGTCAGGCTCGGCAGCATCTGGTTCATGACGTGGACGCGCTTCTCGTAGCCCAGCTCGGGCAGAAACTGTTCGCCCAGGTTGAAGATTCCCCGCTGCATATCCAGCCGTGTCAGTATGTCCCCCATCAACGTGGACTGGCCTGCTGGTCACGCACCTGGTCCAGTCCGCCAATCTCGACATGGACGCCGTGGTACTCCTCTGCCAGCTCCTGGAGTAGCGGCGAGAGCATAGGGCTTAGCATCGTCGACGCGCCCACCTCGGCGCCCGTGTCACGCACGTCCTGCTGCGAGCACAGCGCGCACAACTTCCACAGGTCCAACACAAACTCGGGCGTCCCTTGATACGACGATCCGTCCACCATGGACACTCGGGACATGGGCACGCCGATGGCCTTGAGTGCGGCCGAGAACAGGCATCGATAGTACGTCCGGCGGTGGCATACCTGATCCCACGGGAACCTGTAGTTGACCAAGAAGGCATACCAATCGAGTAACTCCATCGTCACCTGCCAGGTCCCTCCCTCAGCATTGGCACGGGCGGCCATTGCCGGCAAACGTCGGGAAAGGGGGCAGACGCTACCTCTCCGCCCGCGTGGATGAAATCGGCAAACTTGATCAGGGGAATCAGGTAGCCCATGTGCGCTGGATGGAGTCGTTACCAAAACTGCCACCCCAACGTAGTCGCGGACTGCCTGTCTTACGCTTTCCGGTCGGGGCCGTGCCTGCAACGGGCGTCAGCGGCTCGAGTCGAGGACGGACAGGCATCGGCTCTGCTCACCCCAGAGGTATTTGATGGGCTTGCCCTCGGCGACGAGTGACCAGAGCTTCTGACCGCCCCAGCCATTCTGAAGCTGGAGACGGCGGGTAATCAGCGAGTATCGTTCCTCGGCTCCGAGAGAAATGTCCATGATGGCCGGCAACGCTGTTGAGTGGAGGAGCAGAGAATGTCGAAGAAGCAAGACGACACCACGTCTCTTATATGCCGACAGGGCCGTCGTTCGAAGCTCATTCCATGCGGCCCCGAGCGATGGTCTGAGCCGTAGGCACCGTCTGCACAAAGACCTGTAGACTCCGAGTTGACTCTGCACAGGAATGGATTCCCGGCTGCATCCCTTGCGCATAAGTCTGTGGTCCAGGTTGGATCGTCGGCCCGTCACCTCTAAACGGTAGTCTGTCTGCACGGGCTGCCCAGCTGCACTACCTCGGCCATCAGCCGCATCTGTGTTGCTCCCCCCCTCTCTATCCCTTACCTGTCCCGGGAAGAAAAGAATTGGCCTTTTTTGCTGTGGTCATGCAGGACGTCATAGGAGCATTTAGGCCGTGTGGCAGAATGCAGTGGTCGACTGCGGACGTGTGGCTCACATCAGGTCTCTTGCCTGATCTCCGTGGCCGGCTCGCTAGGCTCTTGGGAGGCAACCTGTGGGCCACAGGATCAATTCGGATGAGTGGCGACGACTCTGAGTAAACACCCAAGTCATTAATTGGAGTATCGCCAGACATGGCACGTGTCACGTACTTGATCTGTTCGCGGCAGTTGAAGGGGACGAGTCGTGGTGTTTCAAAGTCGGCCTCTCATCATCCACAATGGATCTCGGACAAGGGCTATGTTTCCTGGCTCTTTGTTTGGCGTCTGCCATCTTCATGATAAAGCAGGGCGGGAAGCAGAACCGTCGCTGTCGGACCAATGCTGATGAAGGGAGAGGGCCAGTCTGGAAGAGAAGCCTGACGTCGTCCGCCGTCGAACGAGAACGCGAGTGCCAGCCGTATAAGGAGCTTTACTTCAAGCTGCATCATCTCGAGGAGTACCCCGACTTGCTTCCACGGGCCAAGTCCATGTTGCTCTCCTTTCTGTCGGAGGCATTGAAGTCAGAGCGCACCCCGAGCACTATCCTCTCGCTCGAGCACTTCTCCGCCGCCGTTCTGGACGGCTTTATTCGCACAGAGCTCGACACGGTCACCAGCGCGTGGCACGACTACCTTGTCCGTCGCAAGGCCGGCCGACCGCGCGAGCTCTTCCGGACCGCCGATGATGCTCGCCGATGGCTCGTCCGCATGGCTCCGGTCAAGCTGGTCGACGGCGCGTGGCTCGGCCACATTCACAAGGCCACGACGCACTTTGCCGATCGGCACATCACCAGGGCCGCCTGGCAGATCCTCTCAGAAGAACTGGGCGATGGGGATTTGGCCAAGAGCCACGTCGACGTATACGCTAAGCTCCTCCGACTTGTGGCCGCCCCCGTCGCTGCGCCCGACTCGGTCGACTTCGTCCAGCATCCGGACATGAACGATGCTCGCGTCTGGCGATCGGCAGTGGCCCAGCTGCTCATCTCGTTGTTTCCGCACCAATTCCTGCCCGAAGTCCTGGGCTTTAACTTGCACTTCGAGATGCTGACCTTGGAAACTCTCGTGACGGCCAAGGAGTTGCGAGAGGTCGGCTTCGACCCCTATTACTTTACCCTTCACGTCACCATCGACAACGTCGATTCGGGTCACACCGCCATGGCGAGCCAAATCGTGACCGACTATCTGCGCAGCGTCACGGCTCGAGAGGGAGAAGCCGCGGCGCAGCAGGCGTGGAAGCGTGTCCAAGCCGGCTTCGTCTTGTCCAAGAACTTGCCGTCGGACATGAGCGCGCCGACCAGCTCGCCCCTCGTCGCCGAGGTTCTCGCCATCTTTGAGGCTAAGGCTAAGGCCGCCCATCGCATCCACGAGCACTGCCCCATGAGCTTTGGTGGACGATCGCTGAGCACCTGGCTTGACCCATGCGCCTTCTCTCGACCTGAGTGGCAGATGGACTTTTTGCGATGCCTGGGCAACGCGAAGCCGTGGGTGTACAAGGGGAATAGCGGACGCAGCCGCCTTATCCATCAGCTGTCATGGGGAGGCTCCATGTTCGGCGCCTTCACCGATCGCGAGGTGGCCGTGCTCCGGGACTGGATCGACGGCCTGGTGCCTCCGAGCGCTGAGCTCTATACAAGTTTGACCGGCAGGACCGATATAAGCGAGTCGCCGCCCGGAGCTCTGAGACTGGGCGTCGATTATCCAGTCTTTCTGCCGGCCGCCTTCGACCTTGATGATGCGTCACGCCCATTGGTCACGCAGCCGCTGACCGTCGACGCGTCGAGGCTGCAGACTCACAAGCTGCTTCCCCTCTGGTTCACGCATGTCTGTCTTCTCGAGTCGTTTGTTAGTGTCCCTTGGCGAGCGGCCAGTATCAGCGGCTGTGCCGTCGTCCGCTTCCTGAGGGCTCAATACGGGCTTCTCCCCGAGCCATCAGGGGTGGCCGGCATGGACGAGATGCGCCGAGAACATCATCTCGACCTCATAGACGTGGGGTTCGAGATGATCTCCAGGGCAGAGCAGTCGTCTTCTCCGCCGAAGAGATTGGCCGAGGTGCTTGAGCGGTGGCCATCGCCGTTCGCAGAGACGATGCTAGCCACGGCGATGCGACCGGAGCAGCACAGATGGGTGCTGTTTGGCTTGGCCCAGGCTTTCGTACAGTTGCACAACTTGCTGGCCTCTTCCGCAGCCCTCTCGCCGTCTAGCCGGACGGCGTTGGGCCTCATCGGTAAAAGAGAGCAAGAAAGCCTGAACGTGTGCGTTGGTGGGCTTCAGAGAGGTGACCGAGAGTATAGAGAGTTTTGTACGGGACACGCAATCGGTCGGCGAGAGATTGAACGGTGCTTTGGACAGTGCTGAGCATGCTTCTAGGTAAAGCCTCTAGGTAAAGACTTACTTGTATGCGTGCCCAGGCAAGCAGTTTGGAAATCGAGTTGTGTACTTGTCACGTGACCGTCCGTCGTGATGTTCACCCACTTCGCATACGGAATTACACGCCATGCGGGAAGACCGGCAAACTATGGTTTGTTGATTCTTATCTTTGCCATGGACGACTGATTTTGAAATCGGTTGCAATGAACGGTGGCGGGGAGGAGAGGCCACCCAAAATCGCCTCATCACAAGGAATGTCATTGACTGATCTGAGTGTTCAACCGTGTTCCCGTAGCTAATTCTTAGAATACAATTCCAGCACACACCTTGTTCCATTCGTCGATGGCTTCGAATCCATGGCCTCGTACACGTCAAAGTACACACGCGATTCCGACCCACCGTCATATCGCCAGGTGGGACCCGTACGGCCGCCTTTCCGCTCAAAGCCTAAGCCAGTCCTCATCATACACGCCGTCCCCCCAGATGCCCACGACAGACAAAGCAAATCCGCACGCCGCCAGGCCCGTTCTTGCCATGTAGCCCCTGGAGAGGGTCTCGACCTCGGCGCGGACCTCCTCACCATTCAAATCCTCAATGTCCTCCTCGCTGGTGCCTTCGCTATGGGCGTCGCCGAGCACCTCGTAGCTAGACTCCATCTTGCCCCGGCGAGACGACTTCTTGGCGCCGTGACGAACGGAGGGATACATGCCGGACAGAGTGAGCAGACGAGGCGCGGCTGCGGAGAGAGCAGCGAGGGCGGACGTGTACAGGAGGTACGGGTGGCGCGCATAGCGAGGGGAGAGTGCGAACGAGAGGAAGAGCGGCGCCGAGGCGAGCGTCGTCAGCGTGAGAATGTGGTTGCGCAAGCCCGTCTTCAAAGATGAGACAGCGTGCGAGGCGGACGCGGATGACGGTAGGTGCAGAAGTCCCGGAAGCGTGATAGTCGAGACGGTATACGACACACCCTAGATGATGAGGCCATGGTCAACCACACGCACTCTCAAGTTCGTCCCTCGGCCAAGCCCGCCCCCATCTCCCGCCAGCTCCCCTCGGACCCGGCAGACCGATCGACAGCTAATTTTCGGCGACTGAATGAAAGCACGCACCGTCAACAGTCCGAGGGACACGGTGCCCACGAATTTGAGGAGCGAAATGGCTCTTTCGCCGGCGCACGCCATGTCTGCTGCTGCGGAGGGCGGAGCGGGGCAGGTTCAAGGTATCCGGTTTGCGATGAAACAGAGGCAAACGAAGAGCAGGCGAAAAACAAAACAGAAGCAAGCGGTATATCGCTGTAAGCAGCCAAGCCGATCAACGGAACGAAGTTCGCAATTGCTGGGCAATGATGAAGTGGTGTCAACGGCATGGGCCGAAGGATGCCTGAGGTGTGACGTGAGGCTAGTCGCCCGATGTGGGGCTACAAGACCCCTCGGCTCCATGGCATGACGTAAGCCTCTCACGTGCTTTTTTTTTCCACGATATCGCAGGTAGGTAGTAGCAGTTTTTTCTCTGCCCATTCCACCTCTTCGGCCCGCCTCACTCACCTCCCAGCTATCTGTCTGTGCTACAGGTAGGATGGAAATCGCTTTGGAGAAGCGCTATCACTACCTAACCCGTGAGTCCGTCTATTACCCTTCAGCGCCAGCCCGCTCTGTCACCGCTCCCTCCCTCGCCCGTCTCGCATGATGAGTCGTGCTGTTTGCTACAGCCCTACCACATAAATACAGGAAGAGCCGTCTTAGACGCCCCTACGCCTGCCCTCGACACGGTCCAGCCGCGAGTCGATCCCGTCGTCGACACCAAGCTGTTTGCATCGTCACATGCAACGCGCTCTGGGGCGATGCGGATCCTCGCGTGCTGGCCTGCGAGGGTGGCAGGGGGAGTGATGCTTACAATTGGGTTTCTGATTCGAGATCGTCTTTTTTTTTTTTCACAATTTTCATCTCAGGCTTACTCATGAGAAGAGATTGGATGCTGACAGGCTATCGAAGAAACTCAGGTGTCACATACATTTTCGCGCTCGTCATCTTTAAATCCCTGTACGACCTGACTGGTTTCGACGCTGGATATATCACGTATCACTCATGGTTTGTGAGCTCGAATGAACATTTCGTGAGCTACTGCCCCGACTCCTGCACGACCCGTCTCCTATGCCTTGCACGCTCTGTAGCCAGTAGGTTATCAATCATGCTCTCACTCGTCGCTGTCGCTCTGCACCAACCGCCGTCGCCGCCTTCGAGACTCCCTTCTTACATCGTCGTCCTCTGATATATCAATCCTTGACGTGTCCCGTTCAGCTGGTCGTTTTTTGCCACTGGTCAGTGTCGCCAGATCGGGAAACCCTTCACTCTCCTGGCTCGGAGAAAATCGAGTAGGAACAAAAAAGGGTCTCTTTTCTTGGCTCTGAGGCGTGCTCTGAGTCGCTACCGGCGTGGATTGCGTGTTCAGGCTGCATACCACCTGATCGTCTTCGACAATAAAGTCCTCCAAGTCTGCTCCGTCGTCGGAGCCGCTCGTCTCCGCGAGGTTGCTCTCCTGCTCACAGTCGTCTCCTAATTCGTCACTGTTGATGCCCCTTGCCCGCGCGCCTTTCGCAGGTAGGCGCCGTCGACGCTTCGGTAATCCAAATTCTTCTCCCGAACCCCCCTGTTCGGATTGCGGCGACGCCCGGACCTGAGAAACTTCTATCTTCCTCTTTGCCGCGTTTCCCCTGCTTGATGTGGCCGCTGCAGTCGCCGTCTTGCTCTTCACAGCCATGCCAAAAGGCTCGTCGTCTTCTTCCTCTCCGTCGGAAGACACAAACGGCCTGACAGGGATATCGCGGTAGTTGCTCGTGTCCACCTCTCGACACCGTCTTACTAGCTCATCGGGTCTCAAGCCCATCTTGCCCAACGCCGCAACGCATCGCTTCGTGTGGGTGCCGTGCTTCACCCTCCCAACCGGCTGCAGTCGCCTCTGCAGCTGCGGGTGCGCCACCAGGCTGGGCATGTCCGTCTCCTCAACCACGCTATGGTTAAAGGGCAGGTCGCGGTACGACCGGTTGAGCTCCCGCATCTCCTCGAGGCTGAGCGTCACGCTCTCCAGGCCGGGCACGTCGGCAACTTGGTCGAGCTCCGGGTCTCGCTGTGGCCTTGGCGTGCCTGTTTTGGGCGTCTTCTTCAAGAACTGGGACACTGACCGGAAGCCCGTCTCCACGCCGTCTGGCATGTGAAACTTCTTGGGCGGCATCTTCTTTCCTGTCGGCGCGCGCCGCTTCTTTGGCTCCGGCAGCGAATGATCCTGCGTGTTCTCAACCGGAATGTGCACGTGTCGCTTGTCAACCTCCGGGCGGATGTCTCGTGGGATGATGCGCGTGGAGAGGTCGAAGCGAAAGTTGAACCGGCTTCCCTCGCAGATGAGTTCCTGCATCTTCTGGTAGCTATCTTTCGACCTGGCGAACTGTTCCTCCTCCTTTCCCCTCATCAGGAGGAGAATGATGTTGCCTGCGCGTTTTCGACCAGTTCGTCCCATCCGCTGCAGCATCCGGATGGGGGACGCCGACGCGTCGTAGCAGACAATCAGGTCGACTTGCCCAATGTCTAAGCCCTCTTCGCCGATAGATGTGGCGACCAGGACGTTAAAGTCGCCCTTCTTGAACTTTTCGAGCGTCCGTATCTGCTGTGTCTGTTTCATGCCCTCGCCGCGCTTGCCGTCCGCCTGCCCGACAAAGACACTAGCTTTGATGAGCGGCCGATGCTTGTTTAGCATGCGCACGATGTCCTCTGCCGAGTCACGATACTCGCTGAACACGATGACGCGCGTCGCCGAGTCTTCGCCCCTATCCATGAAATGGTTCAGGATGCGATCCGCCAATGTCGTCAGCTTCGGATGGCCGACAAAGCCGTCCCTTTTTAGCCACGAGGAGATTTTTCTCATCATTTCCTGGAAGCTGGGATGCTCGATGAGCTGCCGTCGGTACTTGGATCCCTTTCCCCCTTTCTCTTCCTGTTCGCTGCGGAAGTCGACGAGGTTGTCATAAAAGGGCTTGATGCCGTGGAAGTTGAGGAGCTTGATGGAGTGGGCGAGGCCGGTCAGCACGCTGAATATGGCCCTCATCATGAACTGCACGCCTTGGTTGGCGTGCTGGCCCCGCGCGGCAAACCACTCTCGCTGGGCCTGCATCAGGCCGTACGCTGTCAGCGCCATGGGATTGCGCCCATAGTAGATGTTCTGGGAGCCGAGCTTGTCCATGAGAGGCTTCAGCGCAGTTGTAAAAAGCTCGCTCACAAGGTTCATCTCGTCCGAGGGATCGAGGACAACGGACTCGATGTTCCGTTGATGCACATACTGCCGGATGTCGATGGACTCTTCAGTTCGAATCTCGCAGTGGGATATTCCCAGGTTGTCAATAATCTCTTGCACCGTCTCAATCTTGGAGCCTGGCGTTGCCGTCAGGGCCAAGACTCGAAAGCTGTTGGAGAAGCGGCGGATGAACTTGGTTGCCTTGGCATATGCGTACTCCCCCACGGCTCGATGGGCCTCGTCGATGACCATGAGCGATATGCTCTTGGGGTCCGCATAGCCACGTGAAAGGTCATTAAGGAGCGTCTGTGGCGTCATGAAGAAGACGCGCCTCGTCTGCCACTCTTCGACGCGCAATGCCGGTTGAATATTGCCCGTCAGAAGCGTCGTTTCGGAGCGCGGGATGCCTGCGATGTTGTAGCAGGCGTCGACCTGTTGCGCCACGAGCGGCTTCGTCGGAGCGACAAAGACTATCTTGGACGACTTGGTCCATCGATGATAGTTCAACATGACCGTGGCTGCGATGAACGTCTTTCCCAGCCCTGTCGGCAACGCCACGAGCGTGTTGTTGAATAGGCTGTTCCTGACAATGCTGTACTGGTAGTCTCGGATGGCACCCAAGTTCAAGGGATAGACCCAAGTCCTCATGGCTGCATGATCCAGTTCATGATGGCTTGGCTCCTCGGGAGGGAGATCTACCCTGGCGTTCCGCCTGCTCGTTGACGAGGATGGCTGGGCATGATCCTGAGACGTCTCCGACCCCCAAAGAGTAGTTTGCCGATAGCTTGAAGAGCTGAAATTGTCGAGACCTCTCCGCACGGCGGGATGATTGGCACATTGAGTCCCGGGCGCCGGTTGCTGGGGGATCGTGGGTGATGAGAAGGCATTGGGCGACACGTTTTGAAGCTCCAGCGCCGCCGCAGACGTTGTAGAATGTGGAAACAACACTTTCGACCCTATCGGAGTAGATGCTTGTGGTAAAGGGGCGGCTTGGTCCCCGCAGGAGGGGACCTGGTCGAAGGCAGTGAGCAAATCCTCGTCGGCCAGATCATCGTCAAAGTCGTTCGCGTCCATAGCCCGAGAGCGCGGATGGACTTCGAAGAGGTAGTTGTACAGACGAATTCTCGAGAAAACTCAAATATCACTCGTTCAGTGTCCATCTGGGGCTTGATGACGCGGTTAGAAGCCCATCCATGGTCCTACGCGATGGGACCAGGTTGTAGAGACGCGAAGCTGGTTACGGTGTCACGTGACTTTGAATCATTGGTCGCCACGGAGGTGCGTGGGGTCGCTGTGAGTGCCTGCAGGCAAACCTCTCGAAAGCATTGGTTGATGACGTCGATCACCTAGGTAGTATGTGCTAGGTAGGCACCTAGAGACGCACGTACGAATGCAAGCGAAAATGCATCGTGCGTCGTCGACTTCGAGCTGGCACGAAGCCTATCCGTGTACAAAAGCGGTTAGGCCACTGCTGACCTCATCACACGCAGCCTTGTGGGGCAAAGGCAAACGTCACTTAACTCCCATTCAAAGGTCTTGTTTTTCTTCCGCAACCACCAACCTCACACACCAGCACGCCCGCCGACACCCACGCCCGCGAACACCGCCGACAGTGTGGCTCACGCAAGCCGCCACCTCTGTGTACCGGTTGACGCCGTCACTCCTGGCTTCGATAACGACTCGCTCGTCGCGCGCGTCTCGCCGTCGGCGCACCGAACGCCGCCGAAGTCCGCCATCGTGCCACGTTTCCCACCCGATTCGACGATTTGATCGCGACACGTCTCTAAGCTCCCGCTGTTCCGAGCCGCCGTTGGCTCCGGGCCGGAATTCCTGCATCTGGGCCGCAGATCACACCCACACCAACGGAAGCCTCCGCCCAACCAAAACGACAGGCTCCAGCCAAGTTTCTTCGCAGCCCACGCCTTGTCCTCTACGAGTTTCCAAATCTGCCTCAGATCTCTCCGCCAGAAAAACCATCTCGCTCGTCGCTTCCTCGTTCCGCCAGCCAAATCAACTAGAAAGCAATATGGCACCACGGGCAACCCGCTCGCTCAGGTCTGGGCGAGACTCGTCCTTATCCATCAGAGGCACATCAGGAAACGGTGTCATTAAGCGGCGAGGTCTCTCAAGAATCGACATAGATGGGGACCTGGACATGGATGCAGCAGGCAAACGATTGGGCAAAGAAATCCCTACTGGGCCCAGCGGATCGAGACGGCCCACGCGTTCTGTAGCCGCCCAAGGTCCACGAATTTCTCGAGGTGCGCCGTCGAGGGCTCGGACGGTGTCCAGGCGGCCGAGAGCCGGCTTCGGTCCCGCCAACAGCACTGCTCCGAGAGGTCGGGGCAGACTGGTCTTTTTACGCGTTCACGGTCTCAAGCAAAGTAAGGCCGCAACGAACAGAGATGGAGGAATGAGCAACCTAGTCGACTTTCTGGAAAGAAAAGCATCCTCCCTCACCGAGCGGCGGCACGTCATGATAAAAAAGGTTAGTTCTAACTTGATGAGGGCTCCCGAATGTCAACAAAGCTCTTCAATGATCGGCTCGTCTACTTCCAAGAGAGAGCGCTCAGCCTGGCTTCTCCTCTCATCACTCTACATCTCGGCTCCAAAGCTGACGGGCGGCAGTCCCACGCGGCCGGCGACTATGTGTTCATTGGTGCCAGCCAGGAAGACGCGGATGAGATTATCAAACTGAACACTTTCCTCTTCGCCGGTGTTCAGCTGGAGATTGTCGAATCCGACGGCGGTCTCGAGCATCACAGCAAGGCCATGGAGTCCAAAGAGACGCAAGAGCTGCGGGCGAAACTCCAAGCGATTCTGAGCCAGCGTTACTTGGGCGCCAACAAGCTGCTGAAGCTGGATGCCCTCGCATCCGACCCCGAGCTCGTCACGCTCGGCATGTTCGACAATCGAGAGAGAGCCTTAAAAACGTTCAAGGGGCTCATGGCTATCTGCGACGGCCTCTTCAAGACGGCTGTGGAAAAGAGGGAGGCTATTGAGAGCATCAGCATCGCCAACAACAGCATCGACGACATTTCTCAGGTCGAGTCCCTGGCCACGACCTTTCCACAGCTGAAGAATCTCGACATGAGCGGCAATCAGATCAGCACCATGGAAGCTATGGATCGTTGGAGGGGCAAATTCAAGGAGCTCGAAACTATCTACGTCACGGGGAATCCGATGGAGAATCTGGACGCCAACTACCAAGCGACGCTTCTGGAGTGGTTCCCAGGGCTGCAGAACATCAACGGCACACAAGTCCGAACCGCTGAGCAGATTCAACAGCGAGCGGCCGCCTCCAGGCCGAGGCCCATACCCCAGAGTGGACCGGACTTTCGCGATGTCAACGGCATCGGTGAGAGTTTTCTTCTCGAGTTCTTTGCGGCCTACGACCACGACCGGCAAGGACTGGCATCACGGTTCTACGACGAAGCCAGCAAGTTCTCAATTGCCGTGGACACGAATTCGGTGCGGAAGACGAGCACGCCCGCGCCGCTCCCATGGTCGGCCTACATCAAGGCGTCGCGAAACCTGATGAAAATCACGACGCCCAATGCCAGGATACAACGGCTTTTCAGAGGAGTCAACGTCATCGCCGACCTCTGGAAGGGGCTTCCTCTCACCAAGCATCCCAACATCAAGGAGGACCTCAGTAAATACATCATGGACTGTCATCCGCTTCCCGGCCTGGCGGATCCCAACGGACAGGTGCGCACGGGCGTGGACGGTCTGATCATCTCGGTGCACGGCGAATTCGAGGAGCTCCACCAGCAGAGCGGGGAAAGGGGGCAACGCAGTTTCTCGCGCACCTTTGTCCTCGGGCCCGGCCAGGCTGGAAAGGGACCGATTCGCGTGGTAAGCGACATGCTATCGCTCAGAGCCTACAACCCGCTGCCCAACGTCTTTGCGCAGGCGGCGGTCCCGACGGTGAACGACCAACACCAGGCCATGATTGTCGAGCTGTCGAAACAAACGGGCATGGTGGCCGAGTACTGCGAGATGTGCCTCTCGCAAGTGAACTTTCAGTTTGAGAAGGCCATTGCCATCTTCAACGAAAAAAGGGTATGGGCTATATCCATCTCTCTGCAAGCCTGTGTGATACTGACGGACGAGAGCAGGCAGAGCTTCCCGCCGAGGCCTTTGCTTCGGCGACTCAATGTTAGTGATAGTGTAGTGTGGAGGGCTGCCACCTGCCACCAGCAACTGATGGTGGTTGCAGGCGGAGGTGGGGATCCGATGTGTTAGGAGAGCAATTGAGACCGCAGCAGAGGATGAAGAACGGCAGGACAATTGGTGATGTTGGAGACGGGCGGAGGGGTATGCCACGATTACAGCGAGGAAAGCCATGATACAGTGGCAAAGAAGGAGAATGGAAGATGAGGTGGGAAGCCTTGGCAGCTAGGCAAGCTGGGCGGGCGGTATTGGATCCGAGACGGCCTAAAGGGGGCCAATACTTTCTAGCCAGAAGAGCTACGCAGCGGCAGAGGATGAGAATGATGGTGCTGCGAAGCCTTGCACCATGGTTTTGCAAACGGGGGGGGGGGGGCTGAAGGCAAGGGGGATGCATCTTGAAAGCGATGATGGCATCAGGAGGGGATGGGCGGATTGGTTGAGGAGAACATTGGGAACACACTCCATTGTATTGTTGTTTAAGCGAAAATGGCAGCGTCCAACCAGCGCAGCGGAAGAGAGGGCAATATCAAGGGAGCTTGGTGCCATGACAAAAGGGCCATTCGCAACGTGATTGCAGGCGATGTGATTGGCGACGGGGTTGGAGGGAACCACGAGGCCGAAGATGGCCGTGGGCCAATCAGCCACGGAGTTGCGACGTGGTCGTCGTCGTCGTTGGCTGGGCGCTTGGCGGTGATTTTGCATGGACGACTCGATTCGGTAGGATTCGCGCTACGAGCAAGGGTGCAAGGATGGAAGGAGTATGTATGTATGCCATGTGTTGAAATCAGGGAAGCGGCATCGCGATTGAAACGCAGGGAACAAACAAAAGGCAGAGGGTTCCAAGGGAGTGGCGTGGGAGAGGATCAGGAGGGAGGGAGGGAGAGAGGGAGGAGACTGAATCGACAAGAGGGGGGCGGAGGCGGAGGGATGGACGGCAAAGGGAGAATCGCATGGGAAAGACGATTTCCGCCATCAGCCTATCGCGCGCGAGTTTCTGCTGAGGAAGGCCGGGTGTGGCTTGCCAGCAGCAGTGGAGAGGAGAAGAAGGGGATGCTCTGGAGGGAGGCAGGGAGAGAGCCGACGACTGGGACATGGTTCGATGCGAGCATGAGGTTAGGTGGCTGGCCGGCCATAGACTGCATCCACGTGCCGGTCAGTCTTTCCCCCCTGCCCTGTGGTCCGTCGTATGGTCCGTCGACCACACGAGGCTTCTTTCGATTTTTGTTTTAGAAGGTGTGTCTGACTGCCCGTGGCCTGAACAGAAAGTCATGGGCCAGAGTCGCTCTCAGACAGGGGAAAACGTGTCAAAAAATGGAGGAATGGGCCGGATCATGATGCATACCGTCTACCCTATACACACATATACAACGCACGCACATATAGCTGTACCTGTGGGTGCGTTTCAGGAATTCAGTGTAGGTGATTCTTACTAAGAATTTGGCGGCAGAGCTCGTTCATTTCCCGCCGCGGCGCATCGCAATTTAGCGACGGGCCATGAAACGGCGGATGACGTGACCGACATGGGAGAGACAGAACAACGGAGGCGGGATCCCGGCCGGGGAAGTTGGGCCGAAACGGGAAAAAATAGGACGCTTCCATGGGTGGGGAGGAGGGGGCTGAAGGACTCGAGGCGATTGGTTCTGTTCGGAGTGTCCAGCCACCCGAGAGAGGGGTTCAATGGCCTGGCTTCGCCCTCGAGACAGCTGTTTGCCCGACTGCGATCTCCGCCTCTTGGGTCGTGCGAGCCGTACCGAGAGGGAGAAGGTGTACTTTCTTCCCTTTATTCTCATACCGTGCCTATACACATAAAAAATCCATGTCCATGTATGCATTCATACATAGAGGCACATAACTGAATACCCATGTCATCTGTTTCCCCTTTTCCAATTACATCATGAAAAATGACAAGAAAGTGCAGTGTACTGCAGGTCGCACATGGCGACTGCATGCACCTCGAGGCGGAACACCGAAAAGGCCGGATGCGGGTCGGGCAGAAGTTTGCCGGGAGCAGCAGCAAGTTGACGTACATGCATATGCATATACATATATATACAGCATAGAGGTATGCTGAGCGCGTCACTCCGCCCGGAAGCACACCCACAAGGACGGCCGAGAGATGGCAATGCAGCTTGGGGCGCCGCGCTGCGCCTTGTCGCTACCTACTAGGCTACTAGGTCCTTGGATGTGTGCAGCTAGTATGCTCCTTGTTGATGGATCGATGGCTCAGGTGTAGGGTACAGGGCTCTTTGCAAAGAAGGGCTCCATCCCCCCACCTCGGCCGCGTCTGCAAGCCTGGCCTACAGGACGCCGCTGCCCCCTTTTTTTCTCATCACCGCCCAAGACAGTGCGGTACATGCATAAGTATCCAGATACTTAGATAGCATGTACAAGCATATGCACAAAAGCCTTGAATTGCCAAGGTAGAGTGTACATACATCTAAACTGAGAAACGTGCCTTTGCCGACCGACGTGCATATCTTTCTTGCCTCCGTCTCTACACACAACGCTCGTATGCACGTTTTCCCTTCGTACCAAAGAATGCGAGGAGCACCGTGGAACGCTGCTGCTGACGCGTGTGCTGATCGGCTACCACCTGACTTCCATCTGCTTACAACGAACAGGTTGCAGCTGAAAACGAGGCAAAAGAGTAGTTTCGCTCGAGGGAGAGGCTGTCAAAAAGGGGGTCCCGTCTTGAGTACCTCGTGCCAGGTGAGGAACTCCTACCTACAGATGTCCAGGTAGGGAGGGACCTACCTAGGTAGATAGGGACCTAGCAGGCCGCATGCGATGTACGCGTGGAGACCGAATCCGTCGGCCTGATTTGTAGTATCAGGTTTGGGCCGGTACGGACACTAAGGCAAGGCACGAATAGCGCTGGTAGGCATTGGTCCGTCAGATTCCTCAGGACGTCGGCCGCAATGCCTACCTGTTCCTAGGTTACTAGGCACCACAAGCCGCTCAGGAGACGATGCTGCTGCTGCTGCTGCTGCTGCTCCGTGAAGCTATTGAGGGCCCGCTCATGGGCAAACGACTTGTCTGTCTGTGCGAGGCACAATTCTCTGCTCGCTGTTTGTACAATGTGCTATGTATGTACCTAGGTATGCACGTACGAACACTACACTCGCTCGGACTCTCGTGCCATGCCCCTTTCCACCCGCCCAAAAACAACAAGGGCACCGCAGGTCCCCCCCCCCCCCCCATCCATGGTGGGCAAGCCGCCTGCCGCTCCTCCTTTACGTCCTGCAACCCCCATTCCATGTATCCTGGTACCGACACTACACCTCCCTCCGGCACATGTCCACCGCATACTTCCGCAGCAGTGCCACCGCCTCTTCAGGTAGCCCTCCTGTAGAGAGAACAACCTGCCAGGCCCCGCTCGGCAGCCCCCATCGACCTCGCCTACTCCTGTTTTTTTTTTTCCTTCTTCTCGCTACCTCAGAACATCAAGCAAGGCCCGCCCTATCCCTCGTCGTCTCCCCTGTCCTCCTCCTTCCGACCTTCACACTGGGCGCTTCTGCCTGCCGTCGCCGTCGACCGACTTCATCCTTTTTTTTTTCTCTCTCAATTTCCTCCTCCTCCTGCTGGTCGCGGAGGCTCGCTCAAGAATTCTCTCTAGTGCCAACGAGACAAAACTTGTGTGTGTTGTTGTTATTGTTATTTGTTGTTATTCCGCCGAAAAAGTCGTCCACGAACTTCACCCTCGTAATCGACGCCACGAGACGACTCGACGATTGCCTCGACCTTTGCCTCACGCCTTCGCCGCACTAGATTCACCGTCCCTCGTCAGCCGTCCCGACTCGTCTGCCTGATTGCCATCCGATCTGCCGCACGAACTGGCACATCACCCGAATACGCCATACACCACCATTCCTCCTTTCCGACACACGAAGAGGCTTTCGAAAAGACGCCATTCTTGGGGGTTTTTTTTTTCTTCTCTTTTGGCTCAACCCACGTGAAGCCACTTTTCCGACGCCATTTGTTACTTGGCTTCAGCTCAGCGGGACTTGATTGCGCGCGCGCAGGGAGCTGTCGGACGTCCGACATCCCTTGTTCGATCCGCTCGCTGGAAGGGCCACGACGTCGCACCATTGACATCATCTCATCTTGCCTTATAGCCTGCCTGGGGATTGCAGCGCCCGCGCGGTGAACGATTATTTGCCTTTCGTTATGGTCATGTCATGAGCAGCCAAACGCCATTATTTGTCTTCGTCTGGTCTTGGGATAATCTCCACTTCACCCCGTTTCGTCCCTGCTCCGGGTGAGGCTGCAGACATGTCCGTCCCGGAGCCTCCCGCTGCGTTGGATGACGCATGCTTCGTCATCCACAATGGCACCCTCTTCTCTTACTCACCTCATGGCTTCTTTTCTTTAATACTCGACAAGGGGGCCGCGTGGCGGACGCTGGACATGGGTATCAAGGTCGAAGGGGCCCCGTGTCTGGGCTCGACGCCCATCGACGCCAGCCAGGCCGCCTTCTTCGTCATCGGCGGTCATACCGCCTCGGGCGACTACCCGGGCCTGCAAAAGTACACGTACTCCACGGGAAAATGGACCACGATCGAGCTCACCGATGAGGTGACCAAGGAACGGCTGGGCCACGCCGTCACTTACATTGCGTCAGAAGACGTTATTCTCATGTATGCCGGACATCAGGATGGCAGCAGCGGCCTCTCCTCTCAAACCTTTGCCATCAAGGCATCCAATCCCTTTACGGTCCGAGGATACGAGTCCATTGCACCGCCGGCCGACTCGCCTTTTCTGTTCGCCTGGTCCGCCACCGACGCGGGCATGATAACGGGAGGCAACAGTCCGCTCGACGATCGTCCTTGGCTATGGAACCCTTCGACTGGCTGGAGAGGCTGGGACACGAGACTGGCGGCCCCTTTCAAGGTGACGCCGCTGACACGCCTCGTCCTCGTCGACGGCGATGACGGGTCCAAGTTTCTCTATTCCTTTGATTTCAGTCAATCTCCCGTTTCCGTCAGCGCCATGGCTCTGCGGGATGCCAACGGCAATCCTGGCCCCACGGATGCCAGCAGGAGCCTTGGCAGATCAGCCGCGGTGTCGAGACGCAACCTTGCCTTTGACAGCCTGCCGGTTTACAACGCGAGTCTCGCGCCGGTAGGCCAGAAACGCCTACCCGCCATGGCCTACGGCTCGGACGGCACAGTGGTCTTCGCAGGAGGCGACCAGGACGGCGCGCTGCTCATGTTCAACGGCAAGAAGAACAGCTGGGTCGACGCCGCGGCCGTGCTGGGTGACGGAAAGAACAAGGCTCTGACGCCGACGAGCGCGTCTCCGACGGACAACTCTTCCACCCCGTCGAGCACAAGGACCCCAGGGTCGACGTCGACGGCGGGAGTCGACGAGAGCAACAGACACGGGCCCGGACCCAATGCCTTGCTGGGCATCACGCTGGGCTGCATACTGGGTTTCATGGCCCTCCTCGGCATCATCCTGTTCCTTCTCCGGCGGCGCAAGAGGCTTCGGAAAGGTGCCGGGGCCGACGGCGAATCCGAGGAAAAGGAAGCGGAGGACCCCTCGCTAAGCATGGTGCCCTCCAAAGCTCATTTCCGCGGGCATTACCAGCAGGCGTCTCACGAGTCTTATTCGTCCATGGCCATTTTGATGGGCCGGGTGGGCAAGGACAAGGGTCTGACGCGCAAGATGAGCCACGACACGAATCGCAGCTCAGACAGCTCGCTGCACAAGAAACT
This sequence comes from Ophiocordyceps unilateralis, assembly GCA_001272575.2. NCBI lineage: Eukaryota > Fungi > Ascomycota > Sordariomycetes > Hypocreales > Ophiocordycipitaceae > Ophiocordyceps > Ophiocordyceps unilateralis. The sequence continues at coordinate 21,033 of LAZP02000071.1, forward strand.
CAAGAGCACCATCAGCAAACCGATACCGCAAGCGGCGGCCTATCCGGTGCTGGCGGGACCGGACGATAGGAACGCGAGCCTGGCGCCCAAGGTGGTGGAGCCACGGACGTGGAACCGGGCGGAGGCGCACGACACGACGAGGAGGAGCTCTGGGTGGAACCGTTACTGGTCCGGGGGCAGTGCGCTTCAGATCCTGGGACTGGGGCCGACGCGGAGAAATACGTCGATGTCGGAGCGGAGTTCTCACTACTCGGACGGCGGCAATCGGGTCAGACAAGACTCGGCCACGGTGCCACCGCTGACGATGGACGGGCGGCCCGAGGTCAACAGCGTGGCGGTCAATAGCCCATCGGTGTCCCGGTTCGCGACGGCGGCGGCGACGGAGGGCATGTCGGGCAGGATCGTGCGCCCCGCGTCGCCGGCGTCCTCGGGCTATACGAGCGGGATACCGGAGAGCGTCGTCGACGGCTGGGACACGGCGGAAGCGGGGACAGAGTGGGCATCGGCTGGCGGAGGCCACGGCTCGAGCTACTACGCGGCGACGGGCCGGGCGCCTCCTTCGGGGGTCAGCAAGCAACCGCAGCTAGCGACGGCGGCGACGTCGACGGACATGAGCTGGCTGAATCTGGGGGATCAGCCCCGGATGTGAGATTCTTCTTCGACACACTCCTTGGGCTTGTTTTTTTGTTGTTGTTGTTGTTGTTGTTGTTGTTTGAGATGGCCCTGCAGGCGGCACAATACCCAATTGATGATGATGTTGTTGTTGTTGTAAGTGAAAAAGCGAGGCTCGGCATTGACGCACGGCTCGGTTGGACATGTGGGACTCGCGTGTTGTGCGTCGACACATGCTTTGTACATGTTGGTAGAGAGGTAGGTAGTGAGTGGTTGGGGTCGAGTTAATACATACTATGTAATTGTACCTAAAAGACGGTTGGTGGCAGAGTCGTGACATGGTCGGGAGATTACGAGTCAAGACAGAATGCCTCGGTCAGCGGCCGAGGCGGCGTCGGCGGCGGCGGCGGACGGAGAGTGAGCCGGACTGCCTGTCAGGGCGAGCCGACCTATGCATGCGTCCATGATTGTTGTTGCAGAGGAGGAGGAGGAGGAGGGGGAGGAGGCGGAAGAGGCGGAGGCGGAGGAGCAGCAGCAGCAGGAGGAGTGGCGTCTCGGGCCCGGCCGAGAGCGAAGCCTCTGTTTCTCCCCGCTCCCTTTGTCGGTTGTCTCGTCATCTCGACTTCCCCCTCCCCGGACCAACGCAGATGGTTATTTTTTTACCATTATTGGTTTCATTATTCTTTCTTTTTTATGGTTGAACCCTTTTTCTAGCGGTCATCTTTATTTCCCCGATAGCGAATCGTCGTTTGTGTCTTGGCCGATAAGGATTCAGTCGCTCCCCCCACTCCCCCACCTGTTGTCCCCCCGAGTCGCGGTCCCTTATTATTTTTTTCCCTACCTACCCCCCCCCACCCTTCTCGGGTCGGTGGGCAGTGGGCGGTGGGCGGCGGCCGAGGTGGGCCAGCAAGGGCCGTGAAATCTATCCTCCCCTCCTCCTCTCTGGGCCTCAGTCGAAGCTCTCGAGAAGACGAGAAGGGCCCGGCAGAAATGATGGTGGCTCCGACAGCCTGGTCCGCGCTGATGGCATCGGAAGATGACGGTGACGACCAAGAGCGAGGCCGGTTACTCGACGTCGACGCGCTGCTGGACCTGCACGGCTTCCCGTCGACGACTTTTGCTGGGGACGTGGTCATGGCTGACGATGATGGCGTGTCGCCTTTGGTCGGCTTCGATCCGCAGATGGTGTACTTGCAGCGACAAGATCATCATCATCATCATCATCAGAATAGCCTCGATGCTTTCCTGTCGGCCGACGGCACTGCTGTGCCCCCGACGCCGTTGAGTCTCGAGATGGCGGCCGGTTTATCGTCTCCGCCGGAGCAGCTTGTTGGATACGATGGCTCGTGTCAACACGATGTACGCCTGCCTGCCTACTTTAACCCCCCCCCCCCCCAATCTTCCTTGATTGAAAAATGCTTTGCTGATGCGGCTCGGTTTACTTTCCTGTCGCAGATGGCCTTTACGCCTCTCGTGTCACCGGCCGTGACGCCTCTGGATGCCCATTTCGGCATGGAAAACGCCATGGTCATTCCGGGCGCCTGCTTCAGCCCCCTGACGTCGCCCGCCCTTCACGCTCAACAGGACGCGTCCTCTTCTCTCTACGACGGCTCCCTCGAATCTCCCATCGACATGGACCTCGATCTGGCAAAGAGGTCGACGGCAAGGAGGAAAGCCAGGGGAAAGCCAGGCATCAAGAGTTCGCCGATAGCCAAACCCCAGCGCAGAAGGACCGCTCTGGTCTCGCAGGCTCTCACCGAGCGGACTGTGCGTGCCGGGCATCAGCTTTTGCGCTCCGCAGACGTCGGCTCCGACGAGAGCGCTTCCGTCTCCCCGGAGAACCTGACCGACATGCCCCCGCCTCCGGTACCGAACCGGCGCTCTAACAGCGAGTCCCCCTACACACCCCCGCAGAACGGCCTGCACGGCCCGTCTTCCTCACGGCGCGAGCGCGACGGCCAGCAGCAGCTGCATCCCGCCACGCCCGCCTCGCTGATGAAGCTGCCGGCCTCGGACACGACGAGACCGCAGGCGACGGGTCAACAGACGGCGGAGCCCATCATCGAGTCCCTCGAGTTGCCCGAGTCGTTGACAGACGAACCCGACGGCTCGACATGGCGCCCGACGCACGCGGACCCGACGCCGGTCAGGGCGCCCACTGTCGCTCCCTTTTCACTGCCCTCGCCCGCCGCCAGGACGGCTTCCGAGGCGGCGGCCGTGGGCCAGAGTCCGCAGCTCCGGCCCAGCTCGTCGGGAGCCGGGGCCAAGAGGGCGCCTCTGGTTGCGTCCCGCGGTGGCAGGGATCGCTCTACGGGCTCGGTGCACGCGTCGCCGGCGCTACTCCCCAAGATCTCGCCCAGCATCAAGCCCCTGCTACCGGGCACGCCGGCCGACGACACGGCCTCACGGCTGCTCATGTCCAAGTCCAACTACCAGAATCTCGTCGAGGGGAACACGGTCCCGGGCGTCACGTATCCCAGCGAGCTATCGACCAACCTGACGTCGAAGCGGACGTCGCACAAGATCGCCGAGCAGGGACGGCGCAACCGCATCAACTCGGCGTTGCACGTCATGGCCGGCCTGCTGACGGACCAGCACCAGTCGGATACGGGAGATGAGACGGAGGGGAAGCAGGCCAGCACGGCCAACAGCAAGGCCAGCGTGGTGGAAAAGGCCATTGTCCACATCAAGAAGCTGCACGAGGAAAACGGGGAGCTGAAGCAGCAAGTGCGGAAACTCAGGGCCCAGCTGGAGAGGCTGGGGGCCTCGTCTGAGGAAGCATGAAGGGGAGGCCACACTCTGGACGGCTATCGGCCCGGTGGAACGTGATGAGCGAGAGGACGGCGATGGGTTCGGCGGCGGGGGAGGGGCATCAGCAGTGAGCGGCGCATCATGTGGAACAGCGATGGGTGATATTTTGGGTTTGTTTTTGGACTCTTTTCTTTTCTTTTTTTGTGGTGCCTCGCATGGTAGGGCATGGCAAGGGCAGATTTGGGAGGGCATCGACATGGGTAGACACACACAGGCGGGGGGTCCCTTGAGCAACGGGCTTGATGAGTAGCAGGATGAATACCCCAGGCGATGATGATTGAATCATGACGAGTCTTTTCTGGACAGTTGTAAGACGTCGACGTCGAGATGCTCCATGACATCGAGGACGAGCTTGACGTTGTCGAGAAAGGAGTTGACAGCGACGCGCAGCATGCGATTGGTGGTGGCGCGATAGTGTGCGAGCAGGACGAAAGCATGAGGAGAGGGAGCGACGGAGAGACGACGGCTGACGAGCGGGGAGAGCTCGGCGTCGACTTTGAGAGCGCCGAGGGCCGTTTCGGCGAGTCGGGCAGAAGGGAGCGGTATGCGAAGGCATCTGACGGGGGGGAGAGGCTAGGGGCATCAGTGGTGGTGTCCCGAGAGGTAGGTAGGTAGGTAGGTAGGTAGGTAGGTAGGTAGGTAGGTAGGTAGGTAGGTAGGTAGGTAGGGAGGTAGGGCAAACGTACAGGGAGCAGGGGAAGCGCTCGTCGTCGTCGTCGGCGGCGGCGGCAGTCATGGCGAAGGAGGAGGAGGAGGAGGAGGAGGAGGAGGAGGCGGCGGCTCTTGGTCGCCGTGGCATCCGTCGACGGGCGACGACAGGAGCGGGAATCCGGAGGAATGCCGATGAGGTCAGGCGACCCCGTTTTCTGTCTTTCCTTTTTTTTTCCCCCCCTCCCTTTCTTTGACCGTCTTAGGCTCACGTTTGTTTGCTAGCAATGGGATGAGAGAGAAGCGCGTGACGTGACGGGCTGTGTCTTACCAATTTTTTGTCTCGCTTACTTTTTCGATGGCCGAGTTGTGGAAAAGAAAAAAAAAAAATTGTTATGGGCGACGACGGGAGGCTTCTTTTTCTTATATGCCATCAATCAAAGGAGGGAGGAGAAAGAATTGAATCAAGTCATGGCCATACAAGAAGAATCATTGACGGATCCTGGCTGCCCGTATCCAGAGAAATGGAGCTGCTGCAGTACAGGGTAGGTAGGTAGGTAGGTGGGTGGGTGGGATGGAAAACGTCTGGTGACTTACCTAGGTACCTAGATACCTACCTACCTACCTAGGTAGGAACAGAGAGAGAGAGAGAGAGAGGCAAAGAATAGGCAGCGTGCAGAAAGATAGCATAGGAGCAATTCCACATATTATATTTGCGAGAACCAGCTCGATAAGGCTCGTTTTATTAAACTCAGATTTTCGACACGAGCGAAGCGCCGCCGTCGAGCCGGATGAGGGCCCCATTGCAAAAGGCCCTTTTTTTTTGGGGGGGGGGGAGGGCATCGTCAGCGAGGGTGGAGGGCATCGTATAAATAAAAGAAAATAAAAATAAAAAAAGGTGTCGTCACGAAGAAGGGGGAAATCAAAGAAACGACTTACCCAGCCCGGCTCGCGAGAAACAGACAAGCGCCAGCAACATCATGAGGCTCGCCGATACGCCTCAGCGGAATCTCCTCAGCCAGAGCATCACCAGCCGCCTCCAGGACGGGGCGCATCATACGGGTAGGAAAAGGGCCACAAGCGACGACGTTACTGGTGACGGACCTGGGACCCAACTCGGTGGCCAAGGCCCTCGACAAATGATGCAGACCCGCCTTACTAGCGGCGTAGGCGAAATTAGACAAGGTCGGCACGCGCAAGCCGTCGATGCTGCCGATGTGGATGACGCGCGAGGGATCATGATGATGATGATGATGATGATGATGATGATGATGAGTAGTAGTAGTAGTAGTAGTAGCCTTACGCTCCAGCAGCGGAAGACAGAGTCGGACGAGGGTAAAGGCGCGAAGGAGATTAAGCGAAAGGACACGCTCCCAAACCTGATCCGAATGTTCCTCCAGAGGAGCACCCCAAGTAGCGCCCGCGTTATTGACCAGCACGTCTAGACCATCCGGTTCAACCGACGAGAGAGTCGCCACCAGCTTTTCGCATTCTTCCAATCGACGTAGGTCCGCAGGGAGAGAGTACGCTCGCCCTCCTCCTCCTCCCAGTTCCCTCACCGCTCGAGAACAAGCCGCCTCGTCCCGGCTGCTGATGTACACCCGAGCCCCGTTGGCGATGAAGCCTCGGGCGATCATGAGGCCGATGCCTTTGGCCCCGCCCGTGATGAGGACGACTTTGTCCTGCACGTTGAATAGCTTTGTCACCTCCATGGGTTTAATTTTTTTTTTTGGGGGGGGGCGGCCTCTTTTTCGTTTTCTTCTATATCTTCCGTCAACGGTTGTCCTTTTGGCGAATACCCAGAGAGTAAGAAAAAAAAAGAAAAGGAAACGGGCGAGTTCTGGCGGCTGACGCTTCGCGGCTTGCTTCGGTCACCCGCTTGCTTCCCTCACCGAGCCTTCACCGACGTCGCCGGACCGCAACACTAACAGAAACAAAACAAAAAAAAAACGCCCTCGGGGATCCCACGTTCTCTACCTACTCCTTGATGCATCTATCCATCCATCCACCACCTCCTCCACCACCACCTCCTCCTCCTCTTCCTCCTCCTCCGTGCGCGCCCCTCCGGAACTTCAACCGCTTCTCAACTCATCGCACGCAAAGAGACGGGGTAAACATTGGGCGCAAAAAAAAAATAAAAAAAAAAATGTCCGTGCTACTCCCCTCATCCGCATCCAGCCCCTCCACATCATCCACCTCTCCTCCCGCTACGACCGCCTTTGCGACTGGCGGCGGCGGCAGGCCTATACCACAGAGTCTGGTGCCCCCAAATGGCCCGTCGCTCGCCCTCGCCGAGGTCCTCGGTCAAAGACCAGATCTCGTGCCTCCTCCTCCTCCTCCTACTGCGCCATCGTCGTCGTCGTCGTCCCCTGCGCCGCGACGACGCGCCACCGCCCTCGTCCCCGGCTGCGGCCTGGGACATGACGCCCTGCTCCTCGCCTCGTTCGGTTACGATGTTTGGGGCCTCGACGTGGTGGAGAGGAACCGGTCCGCTCTCGGGCGACTGTATCCGCCCGTCCGCGAGGCCGTCGGCTGCGGCTCCGTTACCTGGCTCGTCGCCGACTTCCTGGCTGACGATTGGTCACTCGGCCTAGGCTTCGACCTCATCTTTGACTATTCGGTACTTTTCCTGCCCGAGTCCTCCGTTGTTGCGCGCCAACTGACGGACCGGCTCCCCATCCATCCATAGTTCCTCTGCGCCCTTTCGCCGACCCATCGCCCCCGCTGGGCCAAGCGCGTCGCCCAGCTCATGGTCCCCGGTGGCCGTCTCGTCTGTCTCGAGTATCCGTCGTCGAAACCAATGTCGGAGCCCGGCCCGCCCTGGGGCGTCAGTCCGGAGCTGTACGAGGCCCTCTTGTCGGCGCCCGGTGAGGCCCCGGCCTATCGTCCCGATGGCACCGTCGTCGCCGACCCGATAGCCCAGCCTCGACACGACGCCCTGCACCGCCTGGGCATCATCAAGCCGACGCGCACCCACGATGCCGGCACCGGGCCCGACGGCTCCGTCCTCGACTTCATCTCCGTCTGGACCCGGTGACGGCCGGCGCAGGGAGTCGAGACGAGAATTTCCCACACTCAGCAAGCCCCGGTTTTCTTTCGTTCCGCACAATGAGCAATGAATAAGGAGAGAAGAAGAGAAGAAATGAAAAAGGAGAAAAAAAAAAAAAGAGCTATTTGCTTCAGGGAGCCTTGTCCGTCTTCTTCCGCAGCGAGTTGTAGTGCTCCCCTAATCCATACCCGTGTCTGTAATAAGCCAGCCACAGCGTCCTCCCCGTAGCCTTTCCCTCGTCCTCACCAACAACCTCGACACGACCATGCTGCAAGACGCGAATCTCGGCACCGAACCGTCTCGCCAGCGCCGTCAGCTCCAGCTGGCCACCCCACTCGGCCGTGTCGCGCATGCGAGCGACATAGACGTCGAAATCCTCCGAAAGGAAAGGCGCAAACTCGTCTGCGTTTTCCACCATGTAGGCGACGGCCGCGCGACGGACACGTCGATAAGCAGGCTCGGAAGCGTCACCGCCAAGCGAGATGGCTCGCTGGCTGAGCTGGTCGGCGACGGCGGAAAAGAGGCAGTGACCGTCGGGCGGGACTGGGTGCTCGATGAGGCCGTGCGATTCTATGGCCTTGGTCATTTCTTGGCTTTCGTTCGCGCGGTGGTCGGTCATGCAAGCGGCTTCGTCGCCTGCGCGTTGTGCTTGGGCTGTTCGTTCTGCAGCCCGGCGCGCGAGACGATCACGTTGTCTGTTCCGTTTCTTCTGCGCTTCTTTCCTCGTCGCGGCTTCTTGGCCATGACTCGTCGCTCTGGTCTTTTCCTGTGCCGGCTCTGCCTCGGCCTCTTTGTCGTCGTCGTCGTCGTTGTCGTCGGCCTCGTCGACTTCGGCTTCGGGAGACTGGCTTTCGATAGCCGCTACTTCGGCCGCCTGCCTTTCCCGTAACAGACGCTCGAGATCTTCGCACTCGGAATTGACGCCCCTGCGCGTCTTCTTGCTCGCATTCTTCTTCTTGTTGGTGATTCGGCCTTGTAGGTCCTTGACCTCCCTGCGGTGGCGCGCCTGCATCTGTTCGGCCGACTCGGCCTCGGATAACGACTGCATTTCTCCCCTCCCTCCCCCGGATAGTCTCTTTCTCTCCGAGTACTTGTTTCACCGGACGCAATTGAAGAATTGAGGTCGATAGGAGGTCAACTGAGGGATCGAATATAGGCCACCAATTCCTTACGTAAGCCCTCGCCAGCGGAAAAGGCAAAGGCCTTTGGCTCCTTTGGACACCACGTCCACGTCCAGCAACCAACCAGCTTCAGTTACTCACAAACCCCCCAGAAACGATCCAGTCGATCTTCATGATTCCTCACCCTCAAGTCATTCATCCGCCTAAAGCATGCCGCTGCTCAGGACGGATCGACTGGAGATGACAGAGCTTGTTTCGTCACATTGACCCTTGGTCCGAGCGAGGCCTGTGACGATGCCCTGCTGCATGGACAATACGCGCAGTTCGGTTTACCTGCTTTGTGACGGCAGTGTAGACCGGGCAGAAGCAAGGTGCCATGAGATACACAGCCGTAAGTGCAGTCAGACCCAGACGCGGACAACGCTCTCGTCATGGCAAGGGGGCTGAGCAAGCTCTCTCAAACACGACAGTACAACGCCATTCCCCCAAACGTACCCGCAACGTCAAGTCTCATCTTCCCTCCCCGCTCCCGCCTCGACACCAGCCTCACGATCCGACGAGAAAAGCCGCAGCACAGGCCGCCTGACATTTCCCAAATGCCGAATTACAGTAAAGGACCGCCATGGACGCCGTTTCCGCCAAAGTGGCACCCCAGATCGCTCCCGCCGCTGCATAGCAGGCCATGACGAGGCTTGCACAGCCGCCCTGGCACACGGCGTACGCGATTGGTCCGGCGGCTGCCGAGGTCGCGGCCAGGTTCCAGGCGCAGAGTGTCTTGCGTAGATGCATTCTCGTTCGTCGAGGCCTTTAAAGCTTGCTCGTTGAGAGAGGAATAGTATGTTTCTGGCAGTGGTGAGATAGATGCCTTGTTGAAGGCTGCAGGATTCTGACTGGATCTGTTGCAGAGGGCGAGGGAAACGCAGTCATGAAAAAAATTAAAAAATCTTGGTAGACATGGACGGTAAATCCCCAACGTCATGGATTCTGAGTCTATATATAGGCCAACATCTCGACGCTGTTTGCAGCATGATGGAGACGGGCCAAGTAATCCCCGTCACAAACCTCTTCAAGTCCATGCTCGGCAAACCTCAAACGGGAGAAGGGAGGCGGGGGGACTGCTGTAAACGAAGTGCTTACCCGTAGGTAAGCCTACCTATCTATCTACCTAGGCACGAGCGAGGTGCCTACGGGTGCCATTACTGTTCGTGCGTCTTCTTTTAGTGCGAGGACAGAGAACGTGGACAGCTGGGAAAGAAGGCCCTGATATCGAACTAGGCACTATGTTGAACTAGGGATCAGTACATTAAAAAAAAAGCAGACTTCGTTTTATACACGGAGCCTCTGTAGGCATCATCATTCTGATAAACGGCGTTTGCCAGTTTCAATAAAGAGCCGAAAGCAACCTCCAACAAGGGAGACTCAAAACGCAACATCCAACGAACCACTCACAAGCTCCCTCTCGAAGCGAAGCTAATTAAAACGGTCGCCATGACGCGATTTCGGCCCGTCTGCGATATAAGACGTGGCTGCTTCCAAATCCATGAGAGGCGTTGCATCTCCGTCTGCTTCCACAGTCATCTATTACCATTTATCCCCGCGATGCCCGTCAGCTCCCGTCTCCTCTCATCATTGGCACACAGCTTGTCTCCTTCACCGACGCACCATCAGACGTCGGCAAACGCCACAAAAGAAAAAGGGGTATCCCAGTACACAGTCCACACCCGACTGCACCCTCCTCTAAAACCCTTTGAAGGGGTCTTCCCGACACATCTCCTCCTCCTCCGCCCTCGTCCCGTTCCGTCCACGACTCCGCTTCTTACTTCTCGCCTCCTTACTTCTCGCCTCCTTACTTCTCCCCCGAGCCGGCGTCGCCAACTCATCCAGCTCGTCAGGACACTCGTCGAACTGGGACCACGAGAGCGGACTGATAAAGGCCTCCATCCGTACCGTGCCAATCGAGTCGACGAAATGGCTGGGCCGCCTGCTCGACGCCTCCGACAAGTTCGGCGACGCCGCCTGGCTCATGTTCCACGTCGTGTGCGTCGAAGCCTGAGACTGGTACAGGTCCGACGAGTTCGCCGTGCCGATGCTGTTGGTCGACTGATGACGGAGCGTGAGCGGGCCCGAGTAGCCGCGGAATGATCGAGGCGGCGCCACCGGCCCGCCCGTGTTGCTGCGCTTGCGGCCGTGCGGCGCCCCCGGCTGGTTGCCGAAGCGCGGGATCAAGGGCGGCTCGGCTGCGTCGACCGACTCCTCGCGGCTGTGGCCACCTGACATGGGCGGCGAGGCAACCCCGTCCGTCCTCGACTGCGAGTCCGCCATCTTGGGGCCGCCGGATTTGCCCTTGGCCAGCCGTATCGAGTCCCTGATACCGCTCCTTCGGAACCTCACCCGAGGAATGTCCAACTCTGCCTGCTGCTGCTGCTGCTGCTTCACCTTAAGATGCGGAGGGGATAACATCTCCGGCACCGCATGAGACGAGTGGGCCAGAAAGGACAGGGCCGTCAGCCACAGATAGTGCCGCTCCGCCGACGTCGCCGTAAACTTGAGCGCCCGCTGCGGCGTCAGGATCAGGATGGAGCGGTTAAAGACCGACGGCATGACCCTCGGGGCCGGGTTGTCATCCTTGACATCCAGCACCGACTGGATCGTCACTGAATTTCAGGTCAGCACACACACACACAGAGAGAGAGAGAGAGAGAGACTCTCTCTCGTAGCAACTCTCGGAAAAAAAACTTCACTCACGCTTTCTGCCCGACTTGCCCATGAGCGCGCTGCCAGACGACGGCTGTTTGCTGCTCCAGAGAATGGCCCTTTCGTAAGGCGCCAGCCAAACCCAGCGCTTGTGCCGGTCGTTGCTCGAGTCGTCCTTGCCGGTGTTCTCCGGTATGCCAAACGACCTCCTCCGGCGCACGTACTTGAGCATCCACTCACCGACCATGGCGTGGGCAATAGCGTCCACAACGCCCGTCGTCTGGGAGCCGCTCGTGCGGGAGGGAAGCTCGGTATTGTGCGTGTGGTCCGTAGCCGTCGATGGCTCATGATGATGCCCCCGGCGCTGGCCGCTCCCGATGTCCCGACGGCCCCGCGCGGTGATGTCGTTGTCCGGCAGCGGAGGCAAGCCGAGAGCCTCCGGGGGCTCCGCAGAAGGCGACAGGGGCGGCGGCGACCGGCTGCCTTGTCTGCGCTGACGCTGACCGCGTGACAGCACCATGGCCGAACGCACCTTGCGAATGTTGCGAGCGTGAACCGACTGCCGGCCGCCGCCCGCTCGGGTCCTGCCGTCGGCCCGGGTCGGGCTGCTCTGGCCATCGCTCCGCGCATCCGAGTCGGCGGCCGGCTTTCGCGAGCTTGCGCGCTTGGGAATGGGAAAGGGCGGATAGCCCGAGTTGGGCCAGCTGGGGCTCCTCGACCGGATCTGATGGCTGGCAATGCCGCTCTGGATCAGGGCCGTCTTTCGCATGGCACCGTTGCGGCCCGACGGCGGTACCGCGCCTGTCGGAGCGCATGGCTTATCATAGCCCCTGCCCGGCCGCCAGATGGGATTCTTCACCCGATTCTCTTTGTCCACGAGGCTAAAGGTGCTATATAGCTCAGGGGTGGCCGGTTGCAGGCCCGATCGCAACTCGACAATCTCCTCCTGCAGCGGATGGGTAGGGGCTGTCGGGGACCCTCGCTTGGTCGGCCGACCCGTCTTGGACGGCGGATTGGGCGCGCAGAGGGCGGTGCGATACTCGACGTCACTCATGTATAGATCGCCAAACTCGTCCATGCCGTCCGAGCTGGCCGTGTCAAAGCCGGCAAAGAGGCTGCTGAGCCGGCGTGACCGCCTCGTCGAACCGCCGCGGGAGCTCGACGGCGGACACTGATCGTCAGGGGCTTGATACGAGTCGTAAAGCACGTCACCGTCGCCGTGAGAAGCCGTCGGCGTCGGCGGCGGATCCGGAGCATCCCCACCCTGCGTCAGCCGTCTCGGGTTTCGGGCCGGCGGGTCTCCCGGCACAGGCGTGAAGTTTTTCTCTCGTCCTGCCCTGCCGGCCACGTTGGGAGATGACGATCGAGACGTGATGGCCGAGGGTTGTAGATGGCGCGGCAGCCGCGCCAATCTCTTGTCAATCTGAATGCCTTGTGTCTGCGCCGAGGCATCCTTGGTGGGAGCCGACGGCAGACTGGCCTGGCAGCCAACGTTCTTGGTGTACTGAGGCAGTCGGGGCGACCGCGGTGTCGATGGCCGGCTCCGCGGTGGCTGGACACTGATGGACGGGATCGACAGCGGTACTGGTGGGGAAGGACTGGAGCTTGGCATCGACTCGGTAGCCTTCACCTCCGTCTGGGTGGAGCAGCTCACCATGGATGACCGCCGATGCTCCGCCGAAGATGCGAGGTCCTTGCGGGACGTCTGGGGAGTCTTGGGAGGGCTCAGGGGCTCTTCCACGGTCTGGGCCGAGGCCGAAACCATGCTGTAATCCGCCTTGTGGGGGACCATCTTGAGCGGACGGTTGACTTGCACCCGTTTCCGCCTCTGATTTGCCTCGATCTCCGAATCGCCGCGAGAATTTTCGACATCAGGCATCCTCTTTCGTGTCCCGATATCAGGAGTGACTGGTTTGGCTGTTCGCAGCTCGGGCGAAGGCGGCGGCGAGTATTGGATGCCCGCGTCGACGCAGATTGGTACCGCCGTCCGGGCCTCGTCCCTTTCTTCCTCACCCTCTGGGACTTGCGCAACGATCCGATGGCCAAACGACCTCCTGCGAGAGAGGCTCCCGTTCCTCGGCAGACTATCTAGGCTTTGGTTCCGACTTTGCTTTCGGTTGCGCTTGGGGCTCGTATGAAGCGAGAGAACGCTTTCTCGGCCGTCAGCGTCGGTGTGGTCGTCGTCGAAGTCCAGTTCGTCGGCCAGGCACTGGCCGTGATGGACTTCGGGGCCAGAACTGTAGAGGGACCGATGGATGCTGTTGGTGATGCTCATTGTCCTGTGACTCTCGGCTTGGCTATCTTGGTCGCTGTGCTCGGCGTCACTTTCGTCAAGATGATTCGTCGGGTCTTGATGGGCGGCCTGGTAGGCGGCTATCTCGTCGAGGACCGTCTTAAGGCGACTCTCGGTGACGTGCAGCTTGCGTTTAAACATGCGCCGCTCGTCTTCCCAGCTAGTCTTCTCCTGCTCCCACAAATCGTGAACCCTCTGCGAGTCATCTTCCTGCGTCCGGAGCTTCTTCTGCGCGGCTTCTAAGCGCTTCCGGATTTCGGTGGTCGAGTCGACAGCCTCATCCCTCTCGCGGGCGAGTTCGCTGAGAGCTGACGACGTGCCACCCTCGAGCAGAGCCAGCTGGCGCTTGAGGGAGCGATTCTCCTTGGCCGTGTCGGCGAGGCTGCCTTGCAGCCGCTCCTGGTCCTCTTTAGCGGTGTGGAGCGTCGACTCCAAGCTGTCAAGCTGCCTCGTCTTCTCCTCCTGATCTCGCCGTAAAGCGAGGATCTCGGACACGAGGTTGGCGTGCAAGGTGGGGGTGAACCTCCGGGGATCCAGGATGCTGATGCTCTCGTCGCGGCTTGGATCTATGGAGGGAGTCTCGTCGCCAAGTCCTTCGGCCATGCGCACCGGCGAGGATCGCGGCGTGGCATTGCGCCGGGGCGACTGCTTCGAAGTGCCGGAAAAGGCCCTGAAGTGGGTGTCCTCAGGTGCCGGCCGGTCCATGATGCCGAGCCCGGCGGCAAACTCGTCGTCGGTCACCCAGCCAGCCATGACCGGATGGATGGAGGACTGGTCAAAGGCGGTGCCAGTCACTAATATGACAAGTGACGCATCGATTCATCCACCCAACTTCGGAAGGTGGCTTGACCACAAGACTGATCAGCCAGCAATCGGCCGGCTCAGGAAGATCCCTGCAACTAAGTGGCCGCGACAGTGATCTAGGCCCGATGCCGACACATCTACAGTGCACTTTTTTTTCCCAGGTCAGTGCTCGGCAAAAGAAAGGCGACACATTGCACAGACAGGCGCAATGCGGGCTGTCAGGCGGGACGCGAGCTTGTCAGACGGAACGCATTGATCTCGTGTCGAGCAGGTGGCTCTACTCACAAGGCGAAGCCGACTCACACCAAACAAAAAAAAAGGGGGGGGGGAGAGGGGGTCGCTAAAGGCTGTGCGTCAGTCAGCATGACGGTTCACAATGGCGCAAATCAGGAATGCGGCGCAGATCTCGCCAAGCAGGGTGGTGTGCGGAGAGGTCAAACAGACCTCAAAGCTGTTTCAGGGAGTCGGATTCGCGGATGTTGCGGGTAAAACGAGAGAGGAGAGCGGTCGAGGGCGAAGCAGGAATGAGTGAGACGGCAGTCGACAAGCCTCAACAGTTTGAGGTTTGATAGTGTCGTGTGTCTCGGTGCCGAAGTCGACTTTGTCGTGTAAGCCGAAGCAAGGGCCAGCTGAGCGTCGTCGCTGTCAGCTTAGACTCATGGATGCCGACGCGGCAACAGGCCTTACCAGTTTCCGAGAAGAGTGGGTGGTCCCCTGTAACAAGCTGGGAGAATAGCTCCAAGGTGAAGGTGGGACGGCAAGACAGTTGACTAGCCCATCGCACGGCCTTCCAGCCAACAACGGATGAATGGTGAAGCAGAAAGGGAGGGAGGGGGAGGGTCGACGGGGCTAGAGGAGGGAAAAGAGACGGTTGACGCGGCTAGAGGAGGTGTAGAGTGACGGTCGCCTGACCAGTCGACTGAGGAGTTGTTGAAAGTCGGTTGCAGGTGCGAGGATTAAGGGGTGATGGTTGATCCGCGGAAACGGTTCATGGATGTGAGGGCGCGCTGCTTCGATCATCGTCATCAGCGGGAGAGACAGAGCGGGCCCCTGGAGAAGACAGAAGAGGACAAGGGGAGGACAAGGGGAGGACAAGGGGAGAAAAACTCTATCTCATCCCTGCCCACCGTTCGTCCTTTCGCTGTCGTCCGCTTCTGCTGGCATCGATTGGAGTCATTGAACGGCGCCGGCGGCTCGGGCGCATCGTGCAGCCTGTCGGGAAGCGATCCGGCCCTGGCCAAGTTGCAATTTCGCTGCATGCATGACGCTGGGATGGATTTGCTTCGAGGCCTTTGCTGTCGAGTCTCTGGCACTGTGTCATTTACTGTGCTTGTGGCACGGCTTACACGCTTCAATTACAGTCCGAAGTACAGTGTCGCATTTAATGGGCTGATTGAGCTTCCGCCGCGGACCCGACCGTGCAGAAATGGAAACTCCACACTGCACTGATGCTGATAGAATATATGATAGAGGCGAAATAACCATCATGTCGACGTCTTCAACTCGATCATTTACGGCCCTCCGCAGAGCTCCTCCTTTCCCGCCCATCTCCCTGCCGCGCATCAACACCAATCGAGGGCGCACGGCATGAACACCAAAGCTTCAATGAGGCGCACCAGCACTGTGTGCATCCCCTCGAAGCGATGGTCAGCCTTTCCCTGTCGTTGATTGACAGCACCTCGTCCAACGCCCCGTTTCATCCTTCTCGGCCGGTGGAAATTGGAGGCTCCTCTCCGCCCGGCGGAGCCTCCGGAGCCGTTTCTCTTGTCGTTTCTTCTTTCGTCGCACACAGCCATCCATCCACCCATCTTCCTCGAGCTTCACCTAGAGAACACATCACTCGGCCTGTGTAATTGCAGGACCTTGCCGCTCGCATGTACGTAATTCTTTTTTATATTTATTATTTGCAGAGACGTCATGCTCCGCTACGCCGTGAACGGCAGCTGGCTATCTGCTGCGGGACTAGGGTCTGGGCCAATCCCTGCTCAGGGGAAACCGTCATCCAACCAGACTTCTGTGAGCGGCACAGAGACACGAGTGACGGTGTTTCAAGGACGGCTATTCTTGGGGCCGAGTTTAGAAAATGCCTTCCCCGCAGTTTCTCCGTGCGTTCAAGGTCAAAGATGATATCTGATAGAGGCCGTGATGCAAAGAAACAAAGCATAGGCAGATTGGCTGTGGGTGTCGAAAAGCCGCGCCGGTCCGCGGTGCTTACACGGCGAGAGCCGATGGCCGGCATCCCGGTCCGGCCGGCGGAGATTGTCACCGCTTTAATTCCGATAGGTCTTCGTCATCGTGAATCTTCTTCTGCTCAATGCCACAAGAAGGACCACGACCGACCCGCAGGCAATACTGTGACAGAACCTACAGATCCTGGCAAAGAACCGAGGCACTGCAATCTCGTCTGGGAGACCGCGCCCGGCGGGGGGAGCGTCTGATTTGTTGGGCAGGGTCCGCAGGCGCGCGTCGCTTAAAAAGACGAGCCAACGCGCGGGGCACGGGGGTGCGAGCGACGTGATGCTGCCCGCCAAGATGTCGAGCCAGTGTGTTCGAGATGTCATTCTCTTGTATCTGTATGAGTCGGCGGATAGCTCCGAGCTTATAAGTTTTACTAGGGAGGTAGGTAGATGAAGAGAAAGTGGATTCTAACTAGCACAGCTATGGGAAGTGAGCAGAAGCGGACGGAAGAAGGGGGGACAAGGAACAGACCTCCCGTGGAACGGCCCGTAAAAGAGAACGGCGGGCACAGTATCATGGCTTGCGAACCCTCGGTCTCCGCTTCTTCTTTCTTTTTGCACTCCGTTCATCCGCCGCTTTTGCTTTTTCGCCCCCTTCTTTCTTTTGGCCGCAGAGGAGCAGTTCATCGTCTCCCGCCCGCCCCTGGAAGAAAAAGATTGTGGGCCCATTATACCAGCCAACGGCAACTGGTCTTCACCATATATAGCCGCTAGAGGCCCTGCTCGGCCGTCAGCTTTCGGACCGCAAGCTTCGTGGGGGAAGAAACTAAATAGGACCCTCGTGTTGCTTTTCAGTCAGCCCCTGAGGCGTCGTCGAATGAGAGGCCTTGACGCGGTGCCACGACGGCGGTGTGGATGCTGCATCATGTCTGTCATTCGGCGCAGGGTACTTTTTTATTTGTTTTGTTTTGTTTTGTCTCTCCACGGATGAATTGACCAGATTCGTTCACGTATTCTTTCGATCCGTTGAGGAGTCGAAAAGTGATCATGCTCATGGGGCTACCCTATACCGTCATCGGACTTCCCCGCCCGGGAGTCGCCGGTTGGTCGGGTCTTGTCGGCTTGAAGCGACAACTTTTGCCATCAACACCGGCAGCCATTACCACGACCTCTAGCATTTACACGGAAGTGTCATCTATACGAAATTAGTCCGGCATCTCTCACGTCTTGCAGCAACATGTCCCCAGGCCTCACAGCGACCTCGCCTACAAACACAAGCTCCGATCCGCCCCTCGCTCACATCCGGGCGCTTACCTTTGACGTTTTCGGCACCGTTGTCGACTGGCGCACTTCTGTCGTCGAAGAGCTCATCCTTCGCGCCCACCGCAAGCTTGCCTCCAACCTCTCCGCAGATATAAGCGACCGTCTCGCTACCGTCACGTCCTCGGAAACTTCCGGATGGAACGCCTTCGCCCAGGCCTGGCGCGACAGCTACATGGCCTTCGTTCGCTCCTTCAACCCGGACCGTGACAGCTGGACATCGGTAGATGAGCATCACCGTCGCAGCCTGGCCGCCTTGCTGCGAGATTGGGGACTCGACGGCTTGTATACATCCGCAGAGCTCGACTCGCTGAGCCTTGTTTGGCATCGGCTACTGCCCTGGCCGGATTCGGCACCTGGTTTGGCTGCTGTCGCCGCTGGCGGCCGAGTTGTCACCGCAGCGCTGTCGAACGGGAATCGGGAGTTGCTGCGCGACCTTGATGACTTTGGTGCCCTCGATTTTGGCACTCTTCTCTCGGCTGATATGTTTGGCGCTTACAAGCCCGACCCGGCCGTCTACCTCGGCGCAGTACATGAGCTCGGCCTCGAGCCGTCACAGGTGGCCATGGTGGCTGCTCATTTGGCCGACCTCAAGGCCGCTCACGCGTGTGGCTTGCGGACCATTTATATCCAGAGACCGCAAGAGGAGGCCTGGGACGAGGACAGCGATGAGTATCGGCAGGCTGAGGAGTGGATTGACTTGTGGATTGCCAAGCAGGACGATGGCCTCTTGACCCTTGCCAGCCGGCTGCAGGAAATATCCGCCGGGCAGGGTGACTGAGCCACGTCCTTTAGTTGTCGACTTCACCAGACACCGTCACGGACCAGCGGCGGCGCCCCTTTGTAAAGAGCTGTCATGCACCACTGATGGCAGGGCACCACACTCCCGCCGCAAGGAAACTTTGGTTGGGCCGAGGGGCGAGCCAAAAAAAGATGCTACGGACAAGGCTATTGTCAGACTCTCGATACTCAAGCGTGGACGTCCCGGTCCAAGTACCCAATCTGGGCCAAGGCTGAATGGACCGTCTGGCGACGTAAAGCGAGGCATTTCAATTTGCCCATGTCGGTCGTGGAACCGACATTGCAACATGACGATGGCATGTTGTAAGCTTCCAGACCCCGAGTCAGAAGAGGTTGGGCGGGCGAGCATCCATGGCTGACGCCTTCAGCTGCGGAACGGAGACGACGGAGAAAGGTTGCTTGGACGGCAGGCAGATGGAGGCGCGGCTAGGTATGCTTGGAAAATGGTAATACTAATCATGGATATCACGGACGCGGGGCCCGGCGCCGTGGACCCAGGTCTGACCGTCCTGTGGGAAACACAAGCCTCGTGCGAGACACGGGCCGTTGACGAAGCATAAATGACAAATGGCTCTTGTCATCGGCAAGGATCGTGTCGGCTGGATGCTTCAGATAAGGGCATGATCCGCTGGAGTGGCCGTCAGCCGCGACCGTTTTGTGACTGGGCGGTCAGTTTCGTATCATGGCGTATGCTTGTTGAAGCAGGGGGTGGTCGGAATCAGGTACAACTAGAACAACGGGACAACTCTTACAAGAAGAACGAGACGCCACGAGGCAACGGGCGAGACCAGGCGCTGTCCGGTACGGGCAGCGGACGAACAAGAAGCTAGGCCGGGGGCCGACGGTGATGTCGCGGTCCGAAGGAGGAAGCTTGGCCTGGGATGTGGAGAGAGGCGAGTGCTACCAAGCCTCGTGGCGGCCAACGAGTCTCGTCGCTTGGCGAATATATGTAAGGGTGAGTTGCAACTGTGGCCGGGCAATCCCGTCGAGACACACAAAACACACAGTAATCGCACACGGGCAAAAAGAAACAGTGTCTGCGTGTCTACGTGGCAGCCAACGGGGGGGGGGGGAGTTGAAGGGCATCACAAAAGGAAGAAACAAAGGTCAGTGCGGAGTTGACAACTGTCTTGAATAGGGCCGGACGACTATAAGACTACCTCACTCATGATGATGCATGTGTGTATGCATGTATACCGCACGGGATAGACCATGCATACCTATGGCGCGAGACCCCGCTTGGCTGCTGCGGTGGCCGCAGCGTCTCGCGGCGTGTGAAGAGATGCTATTCTAGCAGATACTAGGTAGACGAGCTATAGTGTGGCTGGTTAGAAGGATATATGTACATACATACATGCATATGCAATGCATCCACGATGCACGCAGCGTTTGGAACAACTCTATCCGACAGCTGAGCCCGGGTCCCACCGTACAAGTGCGGCTTGCATTGTACAGAGAGGGCTCAAAAGAAATAGAGCAGGCGTCCGAGAGATGAGGAGAAGGTGGTGATAGAGATGAAAGAGATAGAGAGAGAGACAGACGGACAGACAGAAAGAAAGAAAGAAAGAAAGAGGGCCGAGACACGGCCGCAGGTGAAATCTGCAGTACCTACCGCCCAAGTATCGCGGCACGTGCTAGCCAGACGCGCGCGGCGAGGCTCGCCCAGCCGGGGGCGACCGGAAGTAGCAGCTAGCAGATGTACTTACTTCCATAGGGCACACGAGGCGGACAGTCAAGTGCCTTGGAATGCTCTCTACCGCCGTCTTCACCGCAGACGCAGCGGCTAGTGCGCCGCCCCTCCGCCCCCTCCGCCGGCTCCGTTGGACGCTGCACGCAATATCGGTACCTCGCCCACTCGTACCTACATTTGCTCCGCGCCTCTCTCTCTCCCTCTCTCTCTCTTTCTCTCTCTCTCATTCTCTCCCTCTCGCCTCATCCATCCCCTCTCTCCCCTCTCTTCCCTCGCTATTCTCTGAGCCGCTGCTGTGTATCGGCCCAGCCACCACCACAGCCAACCGGCATAAGCGACGCGCCTCCTCCGCCGCGGCGCCCCTCCTCCCCCCCCCCCCCCCCCCCCCCCGCCGCCCCCCCCCCCCCCCCCCCCCCCCCCCAGAAAAGCTTCGATATTCCTGCATCCGATCCTGTTGCAGCACTTGCCAGCCACGTAACATTGGTTCGGCGCGCGGCTCTCGCAGAAGGGGGGGGAAAAAGCTACTTCGTCGTCGTTGTCATCAACAAAAGAGAAGAGACACACAAGGAAAGGAAAACGAACTTCGGGCAAAGAGGCAACAACACAAAAGGGGGCCAAGAACAGAGAAATAAAGAAAAAACCAACTATACTTACGCCCCCCTTTGATCTCCCCCCCCCCCCCCCCCCCACACACACATACACATCACGAGCAAAGGACGCCAACGACCGTCGTCATCATCAAACGACCGTCGTCTGCCTCCTCCTTGTGCCCCCTTCTTCTTCCTCCCCTTCCTCCCCCTCGGGGCATCGTCCGTGCCTCATCAGCAGCCTCGCCTCCCATCATCCGACTCGGCTCGCCGCTACCAAGACACTACCTACTACTATAACGCGCACGCACTCTCACGCGCACACACACACAGACCCGCTCCGCCGTTTTTCCCCACCACGGCCCTCGTTTCTCTCTTCTGCCTCACAGCAAACATCAAACGCTCCTCCATTGACGCTCGTTCCGATAATTCCCATCATCCCCCGACCTGATCCAGAGCGGCCGATCGGTCTCATTCGTCCGCCATCATGGCTGGTCGCATGGTCTTGTACAAGCTCGTCGTCCTGGGCGATGGCGGCGTTGGCAAGACGGCCCTCACAATCCAGCTGTGTCTGCAGCACTTTGTCGAGACTGTGGGCCTACCTGACTCTCTCTCTTTTGCCCACCATTACCTGAAGCTGACCGATTCAGTACGACCCGACGATCGAAGACTCGTACCGCAAGCAGGTCGTCATCGATAATCAGCCCTGTATGCTCGAGGTCCTCGACACTGCCGGCCAAGAAGAATACACGGCCCTGCGCGACCAGTGGATCCGCGATGGCGAGGGCTTCGTCCTCGTCTATAGCATCTCCTCCCGCTCCTCCTTCACTCGAATCCGCCGCTTCCACCATCAGATCCAGCGTGTTAAGGAGTCGTGCGCCTCCTCGCCCTCGTATCCCGGTTCGCCACTGTCCGCCGCCGCTCAGCAGATGCCTGTTCCCGTCATGCTCGTCGGCAACAAGAGTGACCGCGTCACCGAGCGCGAGGTTTCTACCCAGGAAGGGCACGCCATGGCCCGCGACCTCGGCTGCGAGTTCGTCGAGGCCTCTGCCAAAAACTGCATCAATGTCGAAAAGGCCTTTTACGACGTCGTTCGCATTTTGAGACGTCAGCGTCAGCAGGTTGCTCGTCCGCCTGCCGGGTCGAGCGGCCGCTCCAAGACGTCTGGTAACGGCGACATCGCAGGCGGTCGAGAGCGCGACTTTTCCCGCTACCGGCGCAGCAAAGACGGCGAGAGAAGCAAGTCGAGATGCGTCGTATTATGAGCCGCCTCTCGACTCTCTCTTTCTCTCTCTTTTTCCCACTCTCTTGTCTATCTCGCTCCCTCTCTCTACCTCCGAACTCCCTCTCCCCCCCTCTCTCCCCCTTTCCGGACCGCTCTCCATCAAACCGAGACAAGCTGCGAGCGAGGGATAGACGAAAATACCGCGAGCTGCCTCGGCTTCCGATTCGTCGACCCGAGCCGAGCCGCAAGCCCATGGAAAAAGACGAGCGACACGAGTTGCTACCGATCGAGGAAGGGGGGTTGGACTGCATGTGTGTTGAACTTTTTGGACACTGCGAGCGATTGCCAGGCGAGGCGGGCTGAAAAGCCAATTTTTTTTTCTTTTTGCTTCTCGACCACACGGATCGGCGAATGGAGTTGACAGAAAAAAAAAGAGGCATCCAAGGGGCGCTGCGAATTAATTATCTTTTATTAGTATTTCTCGAAGGGGCGGAAGGGCTTCTTATGCACACAGGTACGGCGGCACATTCTTCAACTCGCCGTTTGAGCTGGCAACAGCCAAGGCTTGTGCTCGGTTCCCCGGCGCAGGGCAGTATACACACTCTGACAGCAGCACTTTCGCCGGATCCAAGACTCCTCGTCACGAGGAGTCGTCTCGCGCACAAGGCGCCTCTCCCTTCTATTCGATCTTCCTCTGTCGGTGCGCTGTGGCGCCTCACCGGCTGCCGTGGAGGGCGGAACAGTACTCGTCGCCACCGCTGCTGGGGCTGGTATGAAGGCTCTTCGTCGCCTCGACGGAGATGACCGTCGCGTCTCTGGGCTTGTAGGTGCTTGAGCGGAGAATGCGACGGTCCGGTCGGGGATGCGGGGGTAATGACAAGGCGCAGACCCGTGGTTTTATCGTCGTCATTTTCAACCGCCACATTCCCACACCGACGACACACTCCTCCACCTCCGGTGAGGGACTACAGCTCAGGGCTTCACTCGTCCGTGCCCCCATCTGCTATTCCTCCTCGTCTCCTCACGGGGCGAGGCCGTCTGGCAGACGACGTTCACAACCGAGGCATCACCGCACGGAAAGGTGACGATGACAAGGCCAGTCTACCACATCTATTCAAGAGGGGGAAGCCCTGGCGAAGAGGAAGAAGAAGAAGAAGAAGAAGAAGAAGAAGAAAGAAAAGCCCCTAGTCTAGGCTAAGGGACCATGATAAATAAAAGAAGAAGTATAAAATAACAAGTGAAAAAAAAATAAAAATAAAGGGGAAGTGCAAATGTGAAGAAAGCCTCCGTTGCCCCCCCCCCAAACCCGGCCCTTCCATACGCGCCGACCGCCAATCGAGAGCATCATGTCGTAGTCGTGCTCATCCACATCGGGCGCTGCGTGACCCAAACGCTGTAGTAAATACCAATACCCGAGGCAACATGGCAGACAGAACTTCCTCCTTCCATGTCCAAGCCTCCCCTTTTCCCGTCGGGGAGGCGTACAGATTGTATGTAAGCCCTTCTTCCCCCCCCCCCCCCGGTTCCTGCGTAGAGAGAGGAGGACCCTTTGGGAAGGTGACGAATGGGAGGAGAGGGAAAAAAAAAAGAAAAAAGAAAAGGAGGGCGGCCAACAGCTTCTTTACTCCTTGGTGGCGTGCTCGTCGCCAAAGGGGCTGCGACCACGTTCCATCGAGCCCGGTCGTCTCGTCGACGCCTTGTCGTCGTTGTCGTCGCCACGTCGCGGTTCGCCATCGTCGTCTTCCATGACAGGCCCGAGCGTGCGCACGCCGCCCGACTTGGGCGGGTCGGAGAAGGGTCCCTGGCTGCCGCTGCTCGTCGTCGACGGGGAGGCGTCGGCGCTGTGGCTCGGAGACGAGTCCTTGGACGACGCTGGGCTCGTCTTGGCCTCGACGTTGATCTTCTTGGCACCCCCGCCCAGCTTCACGACGTGGGCCCGTGCCTGCGTCGCCGTATTCGCGCTGTTGACCAGCGTCGAGCCGACGCTCAAGGTGCTGGCCACGCTCTTAGGGCGGCCGCCGCCGAATTTTTCAAAGTCGATGCTGGGCAGAGGGGGCGTATTCGCCGCGCCACCACCGCCGCCGCCGGGCCTGACACTGACGACGGTCGGCTTGGCCCGCATGCCCGTCTGCGCCGGCGACTGCACCTGAGCCTGTCTTCCGTAGATGGTGGACGCGATGCTCGAGCGCGGAGCATACGACGTGCGGTCGGAATAGTCGGAGATGCCCGAGTAGGTCGAGTCGCGCAAGTTGCCGGGCACGAAGAAGCGCTGATCATCTTGGGTGGTGGAGCCGCGGCTCCCTTCCTGATGCTGCATCGGGATCGGAGGCACCGGCGGCACGATGACCGAAGGCGATGTGGGCGTCGCTCGGTTTGTCACACCGGGAATGTAAGCTATTTGGATGATGTTGGAGGCGCGTGTTAGCACCGTCGATGCGATGGAGTGTACCGTATGTGTCGACGAACGATGCGTGAACCGCGACGCGTTATCCTTTTCCGTATCTCGCGGAGTCTTGGCGCTGTAGATGGTCGGGGAGACGCGCGACCGCTTGGGCTTGATGAGAAACCTCCAGACCAGGTAGGTGAGAGTTGCGATGACGGCGATACCACCAATGACGCCTCCCGCGATGGGCGCGGCGCTGGGCCCGCTGCTGCCTCCGCTGCCGTTGCTGGCCGCGCTATTTGCGGCCTGCGAAGAGTCGTCGACCATACAAACCAACTGGGCACACTGGGTGCAGTCGGTGGGGATCGTGTACTGGCAGACCTGGCCCTGGGGACACTTGGGGCATTGGAGCTTCGAGGCATCTTCACATTGAGCGCAGTCGCGTTTTTGCGGCACATGGTCCAAAGCTGAGTATTGAAAGGAGGGTTAGCAGAGGACGGGGAACAAGGGCATCAAGCCACGCACCTTGACGCAAAGCGTCGAGATCCCGCACGATAATGGGGAATGGGGATGCTGCCCGCATCATTGAAGGCCTCGTGGAGGCAGCTGGAGAGATGACAGTGAGAAAGTCGGGGTGAACAAGTCGGATGGTGGTAGAGGTGGCTGGAGAGGGCTCCGTGGCCGAGATATAGTGGTAGGTATGAGGTCTCGGAGCTGTGAATCAGAGCTCGAGGGTATAGGTAGCTATGAGCCGACGATGGCACTCCCCGGCAGCTGGTCTGTGAATAGGTAACGAGCGAGAAAGCCAGCAGGAGCTGGAAAACGACAGAACAGCGAGACGAGCTCGAAAAAAGCAGGGCAACGGAAATGCTAGACAGGCGACGACGCCATAATCGACGAGGGCAACACGATGGGATAGCAAATTGGCAGCGAGCTCGGATCAACGAAGCCGTGGACGATGCGGCGCGCCCAGGCGTCCGTCGTTGGGTGCGGATGAGCGAGCAGATCAGGGCAGATCAGAGCAAGATCGCCGCAGGTCTCACCGTTGAAGCGGAGACGCGAAGATCCGAGGTTCCAAGAGGACGAAGGGCGAAGGGCGGGGAGAGGGCCGTTTAGGGGGTTCAGGGGCACGAGACGCTAGAGCATTCGAGGGCCTCGCTGGCCAGCTCGGCACTGTGCGTGGAAGTGGCTGGATTGGATTGGACGACAGTAGCACAGGCCCTTGAAAGTCGACGGTGTGGCCGCGCGCACCACGCGCACCACGCGCTGAAGGACGGCGCTGGGGGGGGGGGACCGTGCGAGACGCCGAGCTTGAGCACGGCCTCCTCCGGGGGAGGGAGTGAGGCACTCGGGTCCGGCGCGCTGGCACCGCCGAGTTAATTGGTTGCTGTGTCATACAGTGCGGATACCGGGACCAGGTGGTGCGGTACGGCACGGTACGGCTGCCGCACCTCACGCCGGGCCGCCTTAAATTAACGGGTGGCTGCTGGGACAGGGCCGCGACGCTGCATACCAGTGCCTTGCAGGCGCAGGAGGACCCCCCCGTATAACCTACGTAGTATCTCTATGCACTGTGCATGGCACTGTGGGTCGCCTCCCTGGCCTGCTGGTGCAAAGTTGGGCGGCGGAATTGACGGGCCAACGTTGGCCTTGCGACGAATTTAACGATGACGGCCTTGAGAAGAGGGGTTTGGGGATGTTTCTAATTTCCCGGCGAAGTGGCAAATACTGCTTTTCCAGCTTGGACTTTAGGACGCATTGATCGGTGACACCGATCAATGGCAGGCCGCATTGCCACGTAGCAGGCAGGCCACGGCTGGTGGCTTCGCCGGCGAGAATCCGGCAGATCTGGCGTCCAACTCGGTGCTAGTGAAAGCCGCCGAATCCCTCAAGTCTTTATATCATGGACGGTGAAGCCGAACCCCACGTGAGCCTGGATGCTATTTTTGGTGTCGACCGATGAGGCTGTGTTCACTGAGGTGTCATCTACGAATACTCGTGTTCTGCTCTTTATTTAGCCGGTTCTCGCATCCCTTCGTCTGTGACGAAACGAAGACTCTCTTCTTTCTTTTTCGTTGTCTTTTTGTCTCGACCACCCTCCGCCCTTCCTCCTCCCGGGAAAAAGGGGTCATGGCCCCTTGGTGCTTGTTGTGGTGGTCCCTTCCCCCCCCTGCATGACCCGGATGAGTAAGAGTGCCTACCTAGTATCTCTCTAAGATGGATGGTCTTCTTTGCCTGCGCCGTTCTTACGGCTATAGCCTGTGAGAAACGGTCTAGCAAGCCTTTACCTTAAGCGGGCTAGTAGAGCCCACCAAAAGCTGCATCTTCAATATCAATTGTTAATAACTACCCACCTAGGTAGGTAGTCAACGGTGACCGTATTGCCTGTGACGGGTAAACAAGAGCCAACCTCGTGCTGTGCCCTGTGTGCTGCATCGGGCTGTTGTCATGCCCCCAGCCGTTGCCCCGGTGCAGCCAAGCCGCGTCCTGCCTCGGCGGCTCCACGGCAAGTAAAAGGGTTCCGTCACAGCGTCGTGGCTGCGCCTGTGAAACAACGCCCCCCAGATCGCCAGCAGTGAGCACTGGTGCCACTGGAAGTGAGCACTGGCAGAGCACCAGTGGACCTTGTATTAGCACCTTACCTACTGCTGACGGCACAGTACGCTAACCGCCGGGTGGGCACTGCTCGTTCCCCTGAAGCCACTTACCGTTCGCTCCTGTTCTCATTGTTCCTCACCAACGCTCGCGTTCGCCTCCCCTTTCTTCCCCCAACCACCTTTTCCCCTTCAGCCTTCCTCGTCCCCTAAAACAGGCATCTCTCGTTTTCTCAACGCTCGCTCCGCTGTCTGTCTATCACAAAATTAAAAACTATTCCCTACGACAGCTGGCACCCATCTTGACCACTTCGACCACCTCGTACCCGAACGCCCGGACCTCTCTCCTCGACGCCTCCCCGACGCCTTGACTGCCTCGGAGCCCGCTTCATCGCCCTCGTCCTCGACGCAGCACGCAGCAAACCTTGTGCGAGAGCGCACCATGGCCTACAATGGCCCTGGCCAGGGCCACCCTTATGGCGGCGGAGGACATCCCATGCAGGACCTCCCCGCTGGCGGCACCGTGAGTCCCGAAACGCGTCTGGAGAGAGAGAGAGAGAATGGTCCTGTGTTGACGTGACTGTGCTTTTTAGTATCATCACATGCCGTCTCATGAGCACGACGACGAGGCGGGCCGCTATCTCCTCAATGAGCCGCCCGCCGTCGGATACGATAACGACCGGCTCGGTGCCCATACGCCTCCCGTCCGGCCCGTCTCCGCCTACAGTCTCACCGAGTCTTACGCCCCGGGCGCCTCCCAGCTCCCCCCCGCCGGCACTGGAGGTGGCTTCGGTGTCAACTCGTACGGACAATACCCGCAGGACGCCGGCTACGGCTACGACCGTCCTGCCTCCGACGTCCATGACGAGGAGGAGAGCTGGATGCGACGCCAGCAGCAGCCTGGTGGCTTCAGCCGCGGCGGCACCGGCCTCAAGCGCTACCACACCAGGAGGGTCAAGCTCGTCCAGGGCTCCGTCCTGAGCATCGACTATCCTGTTCCCAGCGCCATCAAGAATGCCGTCCAGCCGCTGTATCGCGACGTCGAGGGCGGTAACGAGGAGTTTATGAAGATGCGCTACACGGCCGCCACCTGCGATCCCAACGACTTTACTCTCAAGAACGGCTACGATTTGCGGCCTCGCATGTACAACAGGCACACGGAGCTGCTCATCGCCATCACCTACTACAATGAGGACAAGGTCTTGCTCTCCCGCACCCTGCACGGCGTCATGCAAAACATTCGCGACATTGTCAACCTCAAAAAGTCGACGTTTTGGAACAAGGGCGGTCCCGCCTGGCAAAAGATCGTCGTCTGCCTCGTCTTCGACGGCATCGAAAAGGCCGACAAGAACACGCTCGACGTCCTGGCCACCGTCGGCGTCTACCAGGACGGCGTCATCAAAAAGGACGTCGATGGCAAGGACACGGTCGCCCACATCTTCGAGTACACCAGCCAGCTGTCCGTGACGCCGAACCAGCAGCTCATTCGCCCCAAGGACGACAGTCCGCAGAACCTGCCGCCGGTGCAGTTCATCTTCTGCCTCAAGCAAAAGAACAGTAAGAAGATCAACTCGCACCGTTGGCTATTCAACGCCTTCGGCCGCATCCTCAACCCCGAGGTCACCATCCTCATCGACGCCGGCACCAAGCCGGGCCCCCGCTCGCTGCTGGCCCTGTGGGAGGGCTTCTACAACGACAAGGACCTCGGCGGCGCCTGTGGCGAGATCCACGCCATGCTGGGCAAGGGCGGCAAGAAGCTGCTCAACCCGCTGGTGGCGGTTCAGAACTTTGAGTACAAAATCTCAAACATCCTCGACAAGCCGCTCGAGAGCTCTTTTGGCTACGTCAGCGTCCTGCCCGGCGCCTTCTCGGCCTACCGCTTCCGCGCCATCATGGGCCGGCCGCTGGAGCAGTACTTCCACGGCGACCACACGCTGTCTAAGATCCTGGGCAAGAAGGGCATCGACGGCATGAACATCTTCAAGAAGAACATGTTTCTGGCCGAGGATCGCATCCTGTGCTTCGAGCTCGTCGCCAAGGCCGGCCAGAAATGGCACCTGACGTACATCAAGGCGGCCAAGGGCGAGACTGACGTGCCCGAGGGCGCGCCCGAGTTCATCAGTCAGCGTCGGCGCTGGCTCAACGGCTCCTTTGCCGCCTCGCTCTATTCGCTCATGCACTTTGGGCGCATCTACAAGAGCGGCCACAACATCATCCGCATGTTCTTCTTCCACATCCAGCTCATCTACAACTTTCTCAACCTCATCTTCTCGTGGTTCTCGCTGGCATCGTACTACCTGACGACGACGGTCATCATGGACCTGGTCGGCACCCCCGTCGTCTCCTCGGAATCGGCCTCGGAGCATCACGGCTGGCCGTTCGGTGACACGGCGACGCCCATCATCAATGCGCTGCTCAAGTACCTGTACCTGGCCTTTGTGATCTTGCAGTTTATTCTGGCGCTGGGCAACCGGCCCAAGGGCTCCAAGTTCACTTACATTGCGTCGTTTATGCTCTTTGGTCTAATCCAGGCCTACATCCTGGTGCTGTCCGGATACCTGGTGGCGCGGGCCTTCAACACGCCCTTGTCAACCCAGATCTCGCTCGCGTCGGGCGGCGACTTCTTGCGCAGCTTCTTCCTCGGCTCTGGGGCGGCGGGCGTGATCCTGATCGCGCTCATCACCATCTACGGGCTCTACTTCATCGCGTCGTTCCTGTACCTGGACCCGTGGCACATGTTCCACTCGTTCCCGTCGTACATGCTGCTCATGTCGACGTACATCAACATCCTGATGGTGTACGCCTTCAACAACTGGCACGACGTGTCGTGGGGTACCAAGGGTTCGGACGCGTCGGACGCGCTGCCGTCGGCCAACATCACCAAGGGCGAGAAGAACGAGGCGGTGGTGGAGGAGATTGAGAAGGAGCAGGAGGACATCGACAGCCAGTTCGAGCAGACGGTACGGCGTGCCCTGGCGCCGTTTAAGGAGGCGGACGAGGCGGAGAAGAAGGACGTCGAGGACTCGTACAAGTCTTTCCGAACCGGCCTGGTCGTCTCATGGCTATTTTCCAACATTTTGCTGGTCATCGTCATCACCAGCGATAATTTCAACTCGTTTGGCATCGGGGTGAGTTTTTTTGTTGTCCCCGCTGGGTGGCCGTAACATGACTGACAAGTGTGCAGAAATCGGCCTCGGTCCGAACGGCCAACTTCTTCAAGTTCCTGCTGTACGCCACGGCGGTGCTATCGCTGATCCGCTTCTTCGGCTTCTTGTGGTACCTGGGTAGGACGGGCATCATGTGCTGCTTCGCACGGAGATGATGTACGAAATCGGAAGCGGGCGATGGCAAGGTGTGATTTTTGTTTTCCCGGTTTTGCATGTACAGGACCAAGCAAAGCAATTGGTTCGGCTCGCGCGAGATGCCTCTCTCTATATGTCCTGTCTAAAAATATCTGTCACGGGGCAAGCGGTCCTCGGTATCTTCCTCTCTATTCCCCCCCCACCCCCCCCCCCCCCCCCTC
>LAZP02000072.1:1133-22757 GCA_001272575.2 Ophiocordyceps unilateralis
TTTTTTTTTTCCCGGCCCGTCACGACTCAGAATGTCGCACCCGGCTAGCGCGTCAAGATGCAATGCGCATTTCTGACGGGACGCAAAAGACGCCAGCTAAGATCGGGCATCAATGGGCAGCCTCGGAACTTGAGGAGAATCGACACTGTTCAGCTCAGCACATGATTTATAGACGCGGCTGCGGTTATGCCCCGTCATTTGCATTTTCCTTAATTATCCCCGAATGTGTTTGCTTGCTCCACAAGGCAGCGTCGCTTTGGTCACGGCGCTTTTGGGCGAGACGGAGCATTCGAGTGGCGTCTGCGCGAAGGGGGAGAAGTTGGGGGAGTCGGGTGTCGCCTGTATTACTAGGATGGATGTACGAGGCGGTGGCACGCGGAGACATTTCAGCGTGGAGGTAAAGCTGCTCAGCTTCTTGAAGCTGGACTCGGGACACTGCATGGGCAGCGACATCTTTCTCCGCCGGTTTTGTCCTCCCACACGTCGGGAGTTTGAACGACGGATGGAGTACGAAGTAGACAGGGTCAAGAAAATTGCATACAGACTGACTGACTGCTGGTCTCTATTGCTCTCGCAAGCAGCCGTTGGCTCGTGATGAGCTTTGTTGTCTTGCAGGACAAAGTACACATGGATCGATGATGGATGGTTGGTAGGGCCGGATAGCCGGGAGCGGCTGTGGCTTGAAGGATGGAATGGCGTTTACGGTGCCTCGAGGCTTTGTGTGTGACACGAACGAGGAATGTGTTGTGTGTGTATGTGTGTGTGTGTAAGTGTGTGTGTGTGTGTGTGTGTGTGTGTGTGTGTGTGTAGACGGAGCTGTATGGATGTATAGATGGGTGTGCTCAAATAATACTGATGGCATCTCAGCTATGACGACGTTAAAAGATGCGAAGCTGTCAACGGCTAGGTACGAGACAATCAGCGACAGAGACCGTACACGAATAGGTAGTTAGATAGGTAGATAAGAAGTAGGCAGGTAGTTACTTGTAGGCGTGTGCGTGCGCGTGTAAGTGTCCCCGCGTAAAAGCGCAAAACAAAAAAAATAAAACCCAGAAAAAAGGACAGAAAAGAGAAAAGAGAAAAGTTCAAAGTTCAAAGTTCAAAGAATCGAACGGGGAACAAGGGGGCTTTTCAGGTTAGAGTGCCCCATCATGAATTTTTTTTTTTCTTTCTTTCTTTCTTTTCAGCCCATTTGGCAAAGCTCTGTTTCAGCAGAAAAAAAAAACAAGAGAGGGCAGCAGTTTGCGCCCGGACGGCTATTCTCCTTTCCCCCCCGGGTAAAAAAAAAAAACAAAGATTCATAAAAACAAAAAAAAAAGGAAAAATTCAAAATCCCTGGGCTGTTACGGAGTAGTAGTTAGTTGTTGTAGTAGCCGGTGTCATGGGCGTTCTGGTACGGTCGCCGGTTGGTTTTCCCCCGCGCAGTACAGAGGGCTGAATGGGTAGGGCAAGGGGGGGTAATTGATAGCGTAGGTGGGAGGGAGGGGCGTTGTTGGACTGGTTTCTGGTGTGGCTTTGTCGCTTTGTTACGCTCTCTTTGTATAAAAAATCATCCCATCATTCTTTTTCTTTTATTGCGGGTTGGATTGTTGGGCCCTTTTTTTTTCACCTCTTTCACTGCGTTTAGTTGATCAAGCCGAGAAGGTTCCGCCCAAGTCTTGTCTTTATCTAAGGTATCTATGGTTTAGATCGTGGGCGTGTTCCTAAAGAAGCCATTCTGAAAACAAAATTAAAAGATTAATCTGAAGTGCCTTTTTTTTACCTACGAGAAAGAACCCCACACCTCCCCCCCCCCCCCCAAAAAAGAAAAAAACAAAAAAAAAAAAAAAAAAAAAAAAAAAAAAGGGAAGAAAAGAAAACAAGGGCGCTGCACCGCCGACGATACGACCGCCGATGCCGGTGATCTTGTTCAGCCTCGCCGACCCGCCTGCCTTGATCTTAGCCTCGCGCCGCTCCTTACGCAGCCGAGCCTGCTCCGACGCCCGATGGGCAGCCGTCTCGCCCGGCGCCGGCGTCGTGTCTTCGGCCATGGCGATGCTGAATCTCGTATCGTAGAGTGGTGAGCTAGAAGGAGACACGCTGGAGGGCCTCTGGGAGGGTGGAGGTTTGTCGGGGTGATATTCATCTCCTGATTGGCTCAAGGGAGTCGTCACGTGCTCACTTGCACACCCACGGTTGAAGGGCAACGACACTTGATGCTTCCTTCAACACACACCTGGTTGATGGGGGAAGGGGAGGGGGAGGGGGAGTTGAGTGTAATTTTTTCTATTCTATTCGTTACCTTCTTGGTCGTAACCTCTTATTTCTACAGTTCTCTCCTCATCATCCCACTGCTCCGGCTGGGCAGAATACGATCCAAGCGCGGTGCCCCATACTTGAAATACGGAGATAGTTGCCGCGAGTTCCCAAGACTGGAGATGTATGTTATCATCCCCAAGGTAAGAAGCTAAAGCAACGATACCGTCCTGTTATCAGGACTGGGCAGGCATGGGGGGATCATCCTATGCTGGCAACATAGATCGACTCGCTGCCGATTCTGGACGAAATCCCCTATCGTACCTTCGGCCCGTCAACGCTATCAACGCCGTCCTCTTGTACCCAGACGTTACGAGAAGCTAGAATTCTCTCCCATCGAGAAGGGCATGATCTGACCTGCCCGCCAAGGTGGCTATAAGCAGAGGCCTAGTTCCTTTTCGTCACATGATTCCTCATAAAGCCGGAAAGCGATGCCTCGGCCGTTAATTAGATACCCAAATCCTGTA
This sequence comes from Ophiocordyceps unilateralis, assembly GCA_001272575.2. Taxonomy (NCBI): domain Eukaryota; kingdom Fungi; phylum Ascomycota; class Sordariomycetes; order Hypocreales; family Ophiocordycipitaceae; genus Ophiocordyceps; species Ophiocordyceps unilateralis. The sequence continues at coordinate 3,896 of LAZP02000072.1, forward strand.
TTGCATAATCCCCATTCCATGGCAGCAGGCAGAGGTCAATTACGGAGAGGCCTTGCTAGTGCAAATCGGTAGTTCAAACTGAAACTTCTGCCGGATACTCCACCGTCCATCTACCTTCAATCTGCGTCACGACACCCACACCACATCGTGTTCGACACAGTGGCTTGGAAGCCCGGGTTCTAGAAGCTAGAAGCCACGTGTTGAAGCTCCCTCTCTTCTCCGCTTCAAGCGCTCCAGAAGTGTGACCCAGCAGACACGACGACATGTTTGGCATCACAGCACTGATCCGTCGTCTTGCCGCTGATACTACGATAAACCAAAAGCGTCACGTTACTTGAGCCCCTACAACCCTTGGTAGTCAACCGTCCTCGACTCCGGCTGACGACCGTCGCATACTGATGGAACAAAATGAATCGGCCACCTAGAAACAGAATTCCAAGCCCACTTCGTATAATACGCCCCTACTTCAGACCGAATCCCTCGCTTTCGCGCACCGCTCTCCACAGCATGGCATCAAGCCTCTGCCTCGATCCGTATTTCCACAGCGAAAGCATGTTGAAGCAGGTCCTTGCGATCGGGTATCGGCCGCAGTCCTCGCCCAGACAGGATATCTTGATCGTCAGCATGGCGGCGCCCATGGCGGGTAGCCTGTCGCTGCCGGTGATGAAGAGGAGCATCTTGCGCTGGTCCGCTGCCGCCGCGCTCTGAAACGTCTCCCAGAACCAGCCAATGACGGGTTCTGCCCCGTCCGGCTTGCGGCTGCCCCAGTTGTCGTATTCGGCCACGGCTCTCAGAGCAGAAATGTCGAGCGTCTCGTCTGATCCGCGGACGAGCAACTCAATCTCCTCGGGCCGGAAGAGTGAGAATGCGTTGCCGCCGCAGACCGTGTAGAAACCCCTTTTGAAAGGTTCAAATTGCCTCGCCACGGCGATGTCGAGAGCATGTCGGACGTAGAGCTCAACGTACTCTCGTCGATTGCTGTTGGTCACTGGCTTCCGCTCGCCCCCATGACAGAGCGGTACCGGCACTGGGGTGCCATAGCGTTCCATCTCGTAGACAAAGTCCAGTGCAAATGTTGGCTCCACGTCCCCGTCGTACTCGAGCAGCTGCCTCAGACTGCGCGCCACTCGCGGCTTGTATTCGGCCAAGTCGTCCAGTGAGTATTTCATCGACGGTCTCGGATGTGACGAGGGCCCTTGGCCATGGGCAGGCGCGGCGGCTAGAAGCTTCCGAAAGGCAAATGGTGGCAAAGCGACGTCCAGAATGGTCGAATTATATATGGCAAGACCCATGACGACTCCCACGAGGAAGAACTGGTCCGAAGTCTCAAACGAATTGGGGTTGAAGTAGCAATATTGAGAGTCGTCGTCATACAGGAACAACCCTGGCGGCTAGTGTCAGTAAAACCGCAGCCCGGCCACCGGATCAGGACAGCCAACGAACCGTGATCGGGATTGAAGACCTCTCGAACGAGAAGCAGGAACCACTCTTTCCGCAGCCCGCCTCCATCGATGCCTTCTTCTCCCCTAAAGGTGATGCGCAAGGCCTTCTTGACGTCTCCGCTCCCACTCCCAATGACCTCGCTGACGGCCTTGAGGCTGTCGTCGACCAGACAGTCGCGACGGACATCGAGGGACAAGTACTGCTTGATGTTTCTGCGGGTCATGATGCTGTCAAAGAATGCATCGCGCGCTTTGTTCTGCATCTGCCGTCGGGCGTCGTATTCTAGAATCTTCGTCTTGGCCGATATGCTCAACAGGAACGGATATTGACAGAAGCAAAACTTTGATCTCTTCAGCTCCCATGACTCGAAGTCAGCCACCAGATCGATGTTGTCAAGGACAAGGCTGTAAAAGTCGCTGGTCGGCAAAAGTTGGCCGCTGGCGTGGACGCAGTCACGGACCGCGGCTATCTGGGCCTCGCTTGTGTTGGTCCACAGCTCATCAGCCTGTCTCGCCTTGGGGAGATTGTTGGCCGCGAATAAGAGGGCGAGGACGCGTGCTGCAGCCTTGATCTGCCAGTCGTCGGTGTAGGCCCTCTTCTTCTCCAGCTCCTTTTGCTTCTTGGACGGGCCCGAGGCGATTTCGTCGTGAAGGTAGGCCGCCACAGACCGGCCCGCTTGCATCTCGGGGATCAGTCCAGCTGTAATGTCCACTTGTGTGGGACGTGTCTTGTCGCCCTCACGAAGCAGACGGTATGTCAGAAATCCGGAAAACAGATCCTTGACTCCAACAAATCGAGCAGTTTGATACTTGGCTAGCCAATTGACCAAATGATTGTGGCACTCGGACGAATTGGACAAGAGACCGACGACACGCTTGATGATGCCGGAGTGATGTCCAGAGGAGAGTCCCCGTCTCGTGACGGTCGACTGTCCGGCCAGGGATCCTCTGCGTGGGGAAGAAGCGCCTCTATCGGCTTGCAGAAAGCCTCGGAACGTTTGTACATCCGCTCGCAGCAGAGGATTCTCCAGGATGATGAGGAGGAAGCGTAGGTCGACGGGAGCTGTGAGCGGCCGTCCAGGTCTCTTCAGTAACATCTCGGTGACCTTGAGCAAGACTCTCTGAACATGAAACTGGGCATCGAGTAGCTCTCGCTCGCAGGCCCGGAGATGTTCCTCGCTAGGTCGAACAAAGTCCGGGTCCCGCGATAGCTCTTCAAACACGTCGCGCCATCCCTCTGCAGCATTGATAACCATTGAATACCAGTCGCTCAGCTCGGACCAATTCACATGAGGCGACTTGGATGAAGCAGAAACCTTGCCCGGGCCGTCGGCTCGATTCGCCGAGGCCGTCGTCGCGCCCTGTTGCCCCCCAGCCCACCACGTCCCATTTTCAGCAAAGTCGCCGAGCAGTAGCATCTTGTGGTCCAAATCCGAGAGAAAGTAGTCCGCAACAGGATCTTCTCGTGTTGGCTCCGAGGGCGGGTGCTTCTGCGGTTCCCGGACAGGGACGGGTTTCCTCCTGATTGAGAAGTCACTCCCTGGCCGCCCTGTTTGGCGAGAGCACGTCATGAATGACGAGTTGACGCAGGTGAAGGAGGCAAAACAGGAGGCGATGTAATCTGTCAAAGGTTTGAAAACCCTGCGGATCTCGTCCTTGCGAGCCGCAGATGGCTCTCTACGGCGAGAGCCAGGAGGAGCGCCTGTTGTTGGTGGTTGTAGTGAAGAGCTTTCAGGAGAAGAAGCGGAGTAGTATCTCGAAGTTGGGTTGATGAGGTGTAATGTAGGCTCTTCGTCAAAAACAAGTCTGGGTTCATGAGCGGTGCTCCCATTTCGGTCCGCTGCAGATCTAAGATAGGCTTGACCAGCCGGAGCTGGTTGCTGTTGTTGGTCGCGGCAGAGCGTACGAGGCGATAGGTTTTGGGGAGTTCCGGAGCTGGACAAGGATTTGATGCAGAGCCTACGAAGGACGTAGGAGCAGAGACATTGTTTGACAAGACGCTTGGTGAGCTGAAACGATATTGGATGCGCTGAGAAGAAGTTTTAAAAAAGGAAAAAATAGAGTTAGCCGTCAAGTGTAGAGACGAGGACGAGAGACTCACGTCCAGGGGAGGATGCAGGGGATTCTTGAGCCGGCTCACGTCTCCGGCTCGAGGGTCTGCTCCAGTGGCTCTCCTTTAGGACCGGGCCAGGCTTTTGGGCGGGGACCAGATCGTTGATGGTGGCGCAAATGGTGCACTTGAAGACCTTGAGCTCCTTGGGCCACTTGACAAGTGACGCGCACGTCATACAATTGCCCGTGGTGAAGTCTTTGCTTCCGAAGGGGCCTCCCCGCTTGTGCTTCCGGGGGCTCTGCGCCGGCATGGCGTTCCCTTCGCATTCCAACTCCAGACAGGAGGACAGCGGCGGCGGCGGCGGCGGCGGCGGCGGGGGGAGTATAGAATCCTGGCGTTTCTTCTTGATGTTGAAGAGCGAAGGAAACGGGTTGCTCATGGAGCGAGAGTGGCTCGGCACAGAGTTAGCCGGCTTGGGCAGTGGGTCGAACTCGAACTCGGACTCGGACTCGGTCGAGGTGGTCTGAGCTTCCGGGTTTGTAATGTCAAGCCGTCCGGGGAGAGCGGTCGGAGTCAAGAGGGCATTGTTGTGGATGCGAGTGACGAGATCGTGCTGCGACGGCCGACTGCGCGTCGACGAAGCCATTTCCGCTGACGGAACGCTCCTGCTTCTATTATTGATGGCGGCGGCAGCCTCATCTGGGCAGGCAGAGAGTAGAGAAGAGGAGACTGGGGGGGGGGGGAGAGAGAGAGGAGAGGGGAGGGGAGGGGAGGGGATGCGCGAGGTACGGGGCAAAATCAGCAGTAGGTAGTTGGTGGAAGGTGGAAGGTAGAAGGTGGAAGGTAGGTAGGAGGCGATAGGCGGTTCGGTTTAAAGCGTGGCTCGTGTTGCGGCTTCGAGCGACCTCCACCGAGCCGAGGTGGAAGCGACGGGGGGGGGGGGAGGTTAGTTGGCAGACTTGGTGATGCCTCGTCAGGCGGCTCGCGACGGCAGCGGCGATAGAGGGCTTCCCGATGGCCCGCTGTGGGCACACAACTCCAAGTTCAACAAAAGGCGACGCGGCGACTCACGAGGAGATTCAAGGGAAGCCGCACGCCATTCATTCCAGTCCAAGCCATCCATCCATTGGATTGATGGACTTCTCGGTCGGCTTGTAGCCCACTAGAAGCCGCTAAAAGCCTAGGCGGCCGGCTCATTGTCGGGTGTTGTCATTTGTGCAACCGTACTAGGTAGGTACCTGGATACTCGTAGCACTACCTAGGTTGAGGTATATGGCACTCCGCGAATGAGTGCACGAAGCTGACGGCTCCGAGACACCCTGCACCAGCAAATCTGCGGTGGCGCTTTCAGGGGCAGATCATAACTGCCCGAATAGTCGGCACATTAGTACCCAGTACTGGATCCCTGGGTCCATCTAGGCACCTTAGGTACCTACCTAAGTACCTACTATCTGGGCGCCTCAATACTCCACTAATGCAATGCCGTGCAGGCGCTTGTTTTGACAGCGGAGTTGAAGACGAGGTGCAGCCTCTCCCTCGCTTTGATTTCCTACCTTAGGTACTCCATCATCCCATCACCATGCCTCGACGCAATCTACCGCCGCATTAATCTCCATCATATGTCGCTCCGCCACAAAATCTCGTGTTCCGAGTCCTTCCTTGAGGCGACTTTGGAGCCCTCTGCGGTTCGGTTTGCGAGACCAACACGTCGGGTCCGGCTTCGTCGTCGCACCTTCATCCGAGATGCGTCGTGTGACCAGCTTCTGACGAGGACAGGAGCTGTCCATCACAGGCTCGTTGCACTCACGTGTCACGCCAAATGATTGCGGAGAGTACAGAAACGCTTCAGCGCAGCCGAGGCTTCGGAGTATCCATCAGGCTCGCTTGGAGTGTGACTGGATTCTCTTGACCCTTCTATCCTTTGCTCTGCTCTACTCTGCAGCTTTCTACCAAGCCAAGGGGACGCCCCGGCGGACTAGTCAAATACGATGGCTGCCTTGATGGCGCTCTTGTCCTTGATGCTCTGCAGAGCTTCGCCGAACTCCTCAAGCTTAAACGTCTTGTTTACAATGCCCTTGGTCTTGACCTTGCCTGAGTCGAGATAGTCAATGGTGGCCGCTGCATCGACAAGTGTCAGTCGCATCGCTTGGTCCCGCCCAGGCCTGACTGAGGGCAACGTACGGAACATGTATGTCTCCGAGAAAGAGCCGATGATGGTAATCTCATCTCCGAAGATCTTGGACGGAGGCCAAGAGACCCTGTCTGAGCTGGCGTACACTCTGGGGCATGTCAGCTGCGTCTCCTCTCTTCTCTGCTTGTGCGAACTCTGCATACCCGTAAACGACAAGGGTGCCGCCACGGCGGACATAGTGGATGGCATCCTCCAGGACCTTGATCGAACCGGTGGCCTCGACGACTGCCGTCGGTTAGCATAGCATGATGCTTCAAGCACGACTTTCAAGGGGGACCTAGGGCAGAGTGACTGACCGATGTCGAATCCATGCGGGTTGTCCTCCTTAATCTTGGCAAACTGCGGCTGGGGATTCTCCCGGGAAAGCTCGACGTAGCAGTCGGCAGCGTCGAGGCTCTTGGCCAAATCCATCTTGAGGCCCTTGGGAGCGGCAATGGTGACCTGGCAGCCTCCATTCTGCCGCAACAACTGGGCGAGCATCTTGCACGAGACAGCCGTCAGCAGCGGTATTCAAGCTGGCACGGCAAAACTCACTAGCCCAGTCGGCCCGGCTCCGAACATCAAGACGTGCGAGCCCAGCTTAGGCCGGATCTTTTCCAGACCATGGCACGCACAAGACGCAGGCTCGATCAGAGTAGCGTCTACCCAACTGAGGTTCTTAATCTTGAAGACCTTGGCCGCGGGATAGGCACAGTATTCTGCGAAACCGCCGTCCAGCGTGACGCCATGGGCGTTGAACTAGACCTTGGTCAGAGGTTGGGACGTGTAAGTGTAGACGGAGGCGAGGCAACGGACGTTCTCGCACAGCAGCAGCTGTCCACGGCGGCAGTAGAAGCACTCATTGCACAATTCGCTGTTGTCGGCGGCGACGCGGTCTCCGATCTGAAAGCCTTTGACGCTCTGGACACGGATTCTTCTTCTTCAGCTGCTGGCCGCGTGGAATCCCTGACCGGGCCGGCTCACCTTGCCGACGCCGACGATGATGCCGACGGTTTCGTGACCCGGGATCAAAGGGAACTTGGCGATGAACTCGCCCTCGTGGATGTGCTTGTTTCCCGCGGCATCAGCCACGTGTTAGAGACAATAAATTGGATCCCACGATGCCGTACCAGATCTGGAGAATGCCGCATTAGCCCTCAGCTTCTGTGTCTGTCTCGGCAGCACGCACCAGTGCCGCAAACACCACAGGCCTTGACCTGAACCAGGACGTCATGGTCTCGCATCTCGGGCAGTGGGACCTTGACGATGGACCAATCCTCGGGCTTTTCGTATCTGAAGGCCATCAGTCAACGTGTCCAAGACGGAGATGTCGGAATCGTACCGGAGCGCCTTCATCTCCTTGGGGAGGGACGCCATATTGGCGGATTCTGCGGCCTGTTCGGCAGAGAGTGGAATAGAATGCTGCGTCACGTCGGACAATGGCGGCGATATCAGCGCTCTGCTCTGCGAAAAGATAGACAGCACTCAGGGACAAGAGAACTATTTCTACCAGACGATCCTGCGCGGCCCCGCCGTCCACCGCTAATGGCGTTTGCCCCGCAAGCAATACCAGAGGCAGGGAGAAATGTGATGGCGACAGACTCTAAGTGATGCAACGCTGCCTGCGGCTCCCCACAAGCCAGTACCTACCTCTACTATCATAGCCACCATGTATAGGTAGGTAGGTAGGTGGCAGATACGACTCCTTTCTTGCCGAGGCCCTGTCTCGAGCCTGTTCACTGCGAATTCGGCCAGTCTCCGGCCTGGGCTGCTGCCTGTATTGTATCGTATGTATGTATGTACGACTCGCTCCTTTGGCCGCGCGGAACTGAGTTCATCACAGTGCCACGTGAGTCGAGGAAGCGGCTTCCAAACCGGCGCCGTCCCCGCTTTGTCGTGTTGTGCCGATTGTGACTCTCCCGGGCCATTGTCTGACCGATGTCTAGCTGGGCTCCGAGTCCGATTCTATCTGACCACTTTGGCGGGAGGGGGGCCGTGGACGCCGGGTGACGGCCTGCTCTCAGCGGACAGCGGCTAGGCTAGCCTAGGTACGTTGGAATGGAACTGCGAGATTGCCCACATAATCTCAACGGTGGATGGACGTGGATGGGCCGCTTAAAGGCCGTGAAGGAGCGCCAGTCGACGAATAGGGGGGGTCTCGAAAGCAACCCCTCTCAACCCTTCTCTCCCCTCGCAAGACTTTTCCGACTCGTGATAGGCTGATAGTAGCTATACTATACATTGTTTCCCGTGGGCCTTCGTTGCCAGCGGATTCACACTCGGTCCGACTTCGTCTACGAATTGGGCGTTCCCCAAGATCTGGTCCGGGTAGGACTGGAGGTCACAAATACATAATGAAAGCTGGAACAGACTGACGTCAAGCAGACTCGATGACGAGAAGACATGAGAGCACGGGAAGAATAGATCCCTACGTGTAAGCGTGGATCACTTCTTTCGGAACCAACCTTTCTTACACAACCCAGTGGGTGACTGGCCTCGTCTGGCTGCAAAATGCAAAATGCCACACGAGTCATCGAGTCCCTGGCTTGTCGGAAGACAAACGGCACCAAGTTCCACCGCTGAATTTGGGAAGCCTCGTAATGGATACGTCTTCATGATAAACAGTTGACCCTCACGCAAATCATTCCCGAGGATCTAACCCGCAGAACTCCCACCAAGCTCCCTCTCTGAGCCCTTCTCCATGGTAGACGCTCATAGTGTCTATCGTTAGAAAGGGCACATGTCGTTGCCTGCTTTCGCCATGCATCTCATGCGATAGCTTGAGGTATAAAGCCGGTTAAGAGGGCGGGGCTCCGCGAGCACGGCCGAAGCCACCACGGCTGTATTATGACATTAGCGCCGTCTCTTTGCCGCTCCCGAGGGTCACGGGCCGAGAGATTCTCACAATTGAGGGGCAAACTCTCCGGGAGCACCTCCTTCCTTGCCGTCACCAGCATCCCGTCTCCGGTATCCTCCCTCACGATCTCCACGGTCTCCACGACCACGACCGAACGGCCTGCGCTCACGCTCGCCTTCACCAAGCATGCCGCGGGGCGGGGCATGCGACCGCTGTTGCTTGATGTGTGTGGCGGGGACAATCTCAGCGGGTAGGTGAAGCCATTCGCGCAGGTAATCGAGGCCCTCCGGCGTCAGAGTGTAGTAGTAGTATTGCCAAGAGAACTGAGTCTTGACGAATCCGCGAGAGTTGAGGGATTGGCACGCCTTGATGACGAAGAGGTTCTTGGTGTCGATGTCGGGATGCTTTGGCAAGTTGAAGTCCTTTTGGGCCACGAGCACGCCCTCGCGGAAGAGGTACTGGCATTTCGTCAGTGACCGTCGATGAATCTGCCCGCAGTCGCCGCAGTACCTCGTGAATCTTCTTCCGGTCTGCCTTAGGAATCAACATCGTGACAATTTGGCTGAACAGATCGGTGCTGAAGATGGCAGTTTTCAGGACGTGGCGGAGGCAATTTTGTGGGCAGAAGCCCTACCAGAAATTAAACTAGCGCGTGGGGTGGCTGTGGTGGCGCGGCTTGTGGCTGACAATAGTGTCCACGTCACGTGGGCCACACACAAGTGGCTGGCTACTTATGGCTCACGTCAATCGCTGCGTCTACCATTCACCATCATATCCTCTTCATCAACCGAGCTCTTGACCGCAATCTGCCTGCGTACAGACTGACCGTCACCCAAAGCGCTCGCGTCATATTCAAATTTACCATCGTGTTCTTCCTCATCGAACGAACCATCCCCCGACGGCAAACACTGTGCTGGCCTGGTCATCCTCAGTCCTCTCGTGCCAACGCCTCTTCTACCGACGTGACCTCATCGTCCAACGAGATCTTGACGGCAGACAACACCATCACAATGGCTCCCAAAAACCTCAACGTCCTGGTCTCGACTTTCTCTGGCCTGAGCCTGCCATCGACTGTTGTCTTACCAGTACCACCAACAACTACCATCACTCAACTCCGTCAGAGCCTCGATGAAAAACTACCTCAGAGCGACATCAGACTCATCATCACCACCCTCTCCAACAAACAACTTCCGGAGCAGTCAGAAATCCCCCTGTCCACGTTTCTCTCTACAGCCGACGACGACTTCCTTTCTCTGCGCCTTGGTGTTCCAGTATGTGGTGGCAAGGGTGGATTCGGATCCCAGCTTCGAGCCGCCGGTGGTCGTATGTCATCTCGGAAGAACCGCAATCAAGAAGACCACGGCTCAAGCCGAAATCTGGACGGTCGCAGACTACGGACCGTAAATGAAGCCAAGGCCCTCGCTGAGTATCTCGCTATCAAACCAGATATGGAGAAGGAGGAAAAGGACAAGCGCCGGAAGCGATGGGAGGAAGTTGTTGAGATGTCTGCGAAGAAAGAGGCCGAGATTCGATCCGGCGGCACCGGTCGTCTCGACGGCAAATGGGTTGAGGAAAAGGAGGAGAGCAATGAGAGGACCCGGCATGCTGTGCTCGCCGCCATGAGGGACGGAAAATACACAGACAATCTTCTCAGCACATCCTCTGGCTCTACGCCTACGGAACAAGGTAATAGCCAAGCCGGCTCCGACGAGGGAGACAAGGCCAGTTCCAAGGAATCATCGCCTCCGTCCGAACCAGAGACTACTGGAAAGAGCAAGCCGAGGACGTTTTTTGGGTTCGAGGAGGATGATGAATTCATGAGTTCCGAAGACGACATGGACTCGACAGTGCCACAATGATGTTTTGAGCTGGAGCAGGGGTGGTAGTTTTCTTCCGGGTCTTAGGTTGGAGCAATGGACAGCGATGAGTTTCATCATTTCGGGAATCTGGTCGTGGAGTTTGCTTGCTTGCTAGGTTCAGTGATACCTTAACTCATTCACACTGCATGTGTCAATTGAAGACTTGGGTTGCCACTATTCTTCGATAGCCATGGGTGATGCGCTTGAATCGGCAGGTCTCGGGAGTTCGTAACATGGACATCCAACAGCCGAACCGACTTGCAGTAGGCGAGTCTGTAAGTTTGCTACCTACCTAGGCAGCGGCGCCTAGGTATGCTTGACACATCCTGTAAAATGAGCGGATCTCAATGACATCTCTTCGTTCTATCGGCGCTCACTCCAAGGGTTCCGAGTGAAATCAAAGATCCAGCCTCACGGGAAAGTTTCCTCCCTCTGCCGAGACGAGTCAGCTTGAGTTGAAGTGACGATCCAGCGCTGCTTACCTCGCTGTTCGTCCCAGCGTTGGTACCAACTCGAAGGGCACATTGATCGGTAGGCAAGCCAGAACTAGAAACCGGTCAGATTCGCCAAACCTCCAGCCCTGAATAAATTCGCTTCCCCAGCGATCATCATACCTGATGGCAAGGCTTAAAGTCCTCTCCCTTGGCGTAGATGCACTTGTGGTAGTCGACGTAGTTTTGCCAGCAGTGTTTGGTCTGGTTCACGTTCGGAAAGCGGGCATCGGTGCCTGGAACAGGCTGGCATCAGCCTCCGCCGTGAGGTTTCGAAGACGGCATGGGGCTGCTCGCGTCCCCATGTTGCGATCGGCCGGTTGAAGGAGTCATAGGCTTACCGACTGCGGGTTCTGTCAGTCTCGGGTGGCCTTCGACAGGGTGATGAACGGGATGCACGCCATACCTGTCACGAACTTGAAGGGCTTCGTAACGAGCTCCTGACCATCGTCGTCAGACATTTTCGAGTAAAGCTGAGGCTTTGGCGGGATAGAAACGGGCGGGTTCAGACGTGATGGTGAAGAGAGTTGTCGTTGAGTAGGTAGGTACAGTAGATAGGTAGATGGCATTGGCGGCAAAAATGGATGCCTGAGGCCAAAAGCAGCTACCCCACGCCCGTGAATCGCGCCGCCTCTAAATTCCGGAGTGCTCCTCTCCCGAGCTGCTAAATACAGACGGCCAAGCTTCCACTCCGAGGAACTTCACTATGCGCTCTACACTCGCCCTCAGAATGTTTCGACCGACGCAGCGGATGATGTTTCGTCCGTCGCCCCGGTTTAGGCGACCACTTCCCGTGAGTACGAGAGATGAGACGCTCGTCTGGGCTGGAGCTGACGCCATCGCGCCTTGGTAGGATGAGGAACAGGCCGGTACGTTGCACCGACGACAACCAAATCTTGGGACCCGACGCTGATACCGAAAAGGCCACACCATCTCTCAACGGCTGCGCAAGCTAAAGGAAATTCCGGCCGAACTGATACCGCTCGGTAACCATGTCCGACCAGCTTCTGAGAGCAGTTACGTGGCGCTAACCCTGGCCAGCTGCCGTCGTTGGACTCGCCCTCTTCGCTGCTGGCTACTCAATCGTGAGAAAGTTTATGACAGACAAAAATCTTCGACTATGGAGGTCCAGTAGGCAACCCGCCGGCCGAGACAACCACTGAGAACCTATGTCCGGCCTACGCAAGAATTTGTTCGGCACAAATTCGAAGCATTGTACATCCCACGAAGGAAAGTAGGTAATGAGTGCGAAGTATCAATCGAGATGTGACAAACTTTTGCTCCCTGTATACCTGGTATCGTAATTTGAAGAAATGAATCGCACTCGTAACGTATTGCCGTAACACCATCGCTAAGCAGAGCCCAAGGGAAAGGGGTGGGAGAAATTTGGAGAAGAAGCCCTATGCCGGCTTAGGTCCAGCAACGTCGAGTCCTTCCAACCCTTGCATAGGATCCGCGCTCGCGTCGTCCATCAGTGTTGCTTGGCCAGCCGGCAGACCGTCCTTTTGCTCGCCGGCGTGCTCTGCTAGCCAGCTCTCCTATACGCCGATTCCGTCAGCCAGCGTCCGACAACGATCAACTTCGGGGCTCTTACCTGTTCCCAGAGGGCCTTTTTGCTGCCCAACCCCTCCTCGGCGCTCTTGGGTGGCTTCGCACGGGATACCTTGAGGATCCTCCCGAACAATTCGGATAGATGCATGTTGTCGATTGCCTCTTCGGCATCCGCGCTGTCCTCAAATTCGACGTAGGCAAAGCCGCGGTGCGCGTCGGAAGAGTCCCGAGTGGTCGGCTTTGGGAGCTGGACTTCAACAATCTCGCCAAAGGGGATAAAGGCGTCGAAAATGTGATTGCTGGTGACGATTTGCGATAGGCCCCCGACGAAGACGGTTGCCTTCCAACGAGCGGCTTCCGTCATGATGAATGACAGCGTCTGATTGTGTACTCTCGTTGTTATGAGTAGGTAAACCTGGTTAGGCAAACCTACATAGGTAGGTAGGTAAATAGATAGGCAGACAGAAAGCATCGATCCATCAATATCAGTGCTCAGGTCGAAAGGCGCAGAGGCACGTGATTCCGCTGCAGCCCCGCTTTTCGGTTAGCGGCCGACCTTCCAAGTGGGAGCAGCTCGGAGACCCCAGCCCGACAAGAGGTTGCAATCTGGCATCATACAGTGTCTACGCCCTGGTCTCTGCCGGCTCCCTCTGACTGACGCCCGGGGCACCTGGAACCCTGAATCGCTAATGCGCAGCCGCTTCCATCGACACTGCAGTTTTTTCACTTCTCCCCCCTCCTCTGTCGGCCACCGTCTTTTTCCACAGCCACCATGGTGCGCCTTCGCGAAGTGCCACGAACGGCCACCTTTGCCTGGTCGCCGGCCTCGGGAAAGCCTCTGCTGGCGACAGGCACGCGTGCCGGAGCCGTGGATGCAGACTTCTCCGACGAGAGCAAGCTCGAGCTATGGGACTTGGCTCTCGACGACCAGCAGCAGGGCATCGAGCTCCAGCCCGTGGTCAGCATCACCACGGAATCCAAGTACGGCCAAAGCCTACCTGCTGCGGGCCTCGAGTACGCTGGCTGACAAACTCCAGATTCTACGACATCGCCTGGGGTCCCCCTGATTCGGAGCACCCACGGGGTGTCATCGCCGGCGCTCTCGAGAACGGCATCCTGGAGTTGTGGGATGCTGCTAAGCTTGAAGCAGGGGCGTCGGACGCGTCCATCTCGCAGACAAAGAAGCACACCGGTCCAGTCAAGGCCTTGCAGTTCAACCCGCTGAAACCTCAGATTCTGGCCACTGCGGGGGCCAAGGGCGAGCTTTTCATCTACGACGTCAATGACATCTCCAACCCGTTCCGGCTCGGCAATACAGCCGCGCGCTCTGACGATATTGAATGCCTGGCGTGGAATCGGAAGGTGTCGCATATTCTCGCCACGGGCGGCACGGGCGGCTTCGTTACCGTCTGGGATCTCAAGACGAAGAAGGCATCCCTGACCCTTAACAACAATCGGAAGCCCGTCAGTGCCATCGCGTGGGACCCTAATAACTCGACAAAACTCTTGACTGCCACGCCCGATGACAATACGCCTGTCATCCTACTGTGGGACTTGCGCAACTCAAACGCCCCGGAAAAGACGCTCCAGGGCCATGAGCAGGGTGTTCTGTCCTTGTCGTGGTGCCATCAGGACAGCGACCTCCTTCTTTCATCCGGCAAGGACAACCGCACCATGATCTGGAACCCTCAGACGGGCGAGCGCTATGGCGAGCTGCCCGAGATGACCAACTGGACATTCGAGACGCGCTTCAACCCGCACAACCCCAACCTGTCTGCCACGGCAAGCTTCGATGGCAAAATCACCGTCCAAACCCTGCAGAACACCAACCCAGACACTTCACAAAGCGCGTCGGGGAAGAATCTGGATGGCGAGGATTTCTTCAGTGCTGCCCAGACCCAGCCTCAGGGAGCCTCGTGGTCCTTGAACAAGGCACCCAGCTGGTTCGAGAGGCCGGTCGGCGCATCCTTTGGTTTCGGAGGCAAGATTGTCGTCTTTATGGCATCCCCCGCTCAGCCCGGACAGAAGAGGACGTCGAAACTCATCATCTCTCAATTCTCCGCCGACTCGGATGTCTCGTCGGCCACCGAGAAATTCCAGGAAGCACTCGCGTCCGGTGACTTGGCGTTCGTCTGCCAAGAGCGGATGCAGCAAGCCAAGACCGACGAGCAAAGAGCCGACTGGAAGGTCATGCAGACACTCGTCGGAGACAATCCCCGTGGCAAGATTATAGAATATATGGGCTTCAAAAAGGAGGAGCTCGCCAATGGCGCCCGCTCGGAGCCCGCCGGCGACGCGGAAGGAAACAAGGCGGTCAAGTCGGAGGAAGAGGCCGAGGGGACGAAGAAGGAGGTTTCCGACTTTTTCAGCGGCGGCGACGGCGACGTCGACGGGGATGATTTTCTATCCCACGTCACCTCAACCAAGGGCGCCAAGACGGACAACCCGTTCCACCTGTTCAGCGACAGCGACACGTCGGTCGAGAAGGACATCACCAAGGCGCTGATGCTAGCAGACTTTGCAAAGGCGACCGATATTTGCCTCGCCGAGGAGCGCATAGCGGATGCGTTCTTGATCGCCAACTGCGGTGGTCAGGCGCTTGTGAACAAGGTCCAATCTGCGTACCTCGCCCGGAAGAGCGGTATGCCGAGTTACATGCGATTGCTCAGCTCCGTCATCGGCAAGAATCTCTGGGACGTGGTGTATAACGCGGACCTGGAGCACTGGAAGGAGACCATGGCCATTCTCTGCACCTTTTCCGACCCCGTCGAGTTCCCAGATCTCTGCGAAGCACTGGGAGACAGGATCAGCGAGCAGGGCCAGCGAAAAGACGCATCGTTCTGCTACCTCGTCGGCTCCAATCTTGAAAAGGTGGTCGATATCTGGGTGGCCGAGCTCGAGGAGGCGGAGCAGGCGGGCATGAAGGACTCGTCGGAGGACTCGACGTTTTCGGTGCACGCAAGATCGTTGCAGAACTTCATCGAGAAGGTGACAATTTTCCGGCACGTCACCAAGTTCAAAGACACGGAAAAGGACCGGACGTCGGGCTGGAAGCTGGCGACGCTTTACGACAAGTACAGCGAATACGCCGACATCCTCGCCGGACACGGCCAGCTGGAGGTGGCGCAGAAATATCTCGATCTGCTGCCGTCGAACTACCCTGCTGCCGACATTGCCAGAAGTCGCGTGAGGATGGCTACGCAGAAGTCTACCGCCCAGGCATCCGCCGCTCGGCAGCCGGCGTCGACCAATCTGACGGCATCCAGAGCCCAGTCGTCCTTGGGATACCAGCCTGCTCAGCCTCCGGCCCTGGCCTCGCCGTTGAACTCGTTCGGCGGCATGCCTGGACAACAGGCGCCCGTTCCGCAGCCGCAGCAATACATGGCGCCCCAGAACTCGTATCAACCTCAAGGCTACCAGCCGCCGGCCCAGCCTGGGTATATGGGTGGCGGCTTCACGCCGGCCCCGATGGGAGGGGCTCCTCCGCGGAACCCGACGCCGTCGCAGCCGCCGCCGTCGCAAGCCAAGAAGATGGAGAATTGGAACGACGTGCCGATCGTGACAAAGGCCGTTCCGCGGCGATCGACGCCGAGCACGGCGCCAATCACGTCCCCCTTCCCCGGCCAGCAGAGCCCGTCCGGCCCTCCACCTCCCGGGGCCTACGGACAGCCTAGGGGGCCGCCCGGGCCGCCTCCAAAAGGCTCCGCGCCGCCTCGCGTCCAGTCGCCGCTGGTCGGACCGCCGCAGGCCATGCAGGCCCCTCCGCCGCGTCCTTCTTCCTCAGCCGCTAACCAGTATGCGCCGCCGCCCCCGCAGCCGGGCGCAGCACCACATCAGATGCCCCAGATGGTCCCACGAACAGCTTCACCTTACAACGCCCCACCACCAGGGCCTACGCCTTCCAACAGGTATACACCCGCACCGTCACCGCAGCTACCGCTCGGCCCGCCCGGGGCCACGTCGATGCCCCCTCCGCCGGGCGCCGGCAGCCGGCCTCCTCCCGCGAACCCGTACGGGGCGCCGCCGCCCCCGCAGGCGGGCACTCCGAGCCACTACGCCCCGTCTCCGTACGCCGCGGCGCCTCCCATCCAGCCGCCTCCGCCCCTCCAGGGACCGCCACCAATGAGGGGTGCGGCACCGACACCCCCGCCTCCCGCGGCCCCTCCCAAGGCGAAGCACCCGCCCGGCGACCGAACGCATATTCCCGCAAGCGCTCAGCAGCTGGTGGACGTACTCACTCAGGACATGCAGCGGGTTGCCTCCAAGGCGCCTGCCACGTTTGCGCCCCAGGTCAAGGACACGCAGAAGCGGTTGAACATCTTGTTCGACCACTTGAACAATGAAGAGCTTGTGCAACCAGCCACCATCGAGCAGCTCTCGCAGCTGGCCGCGGCGATCCAGTCGAGGGACTACGCTGCAGCGCAGAGACTCCAAGTGGAGATTCAGCGCGATAAGACGGACGAGTGCGGAAACTGGATGGTGAGGAGGCATGAAGCTCACAGTGTTGGATCCTCTTTGCTGACATAGTGTGCAGGTCGGAGTGAAGCGACTGATCAGCATGAGCAAGGCGACACCCTAGAGTCATGATGGCAGGGACTGTGTAGAAGAGTATGCGACTGAAAGTCGATGGCTGTCTGGGTAGGGCAAGAAGTAGAGTGGAGGAGGAGGAGACTCATGGTTTAGCGAAGCTGGCTTCTCTTAACCGGCTCTTGTTGAACTGTGAAGTCATGTCGAGACTCATCCCGTCAGCTGTAGGCTGCTCCGTATCTATAAAGGTCATTCTACGGCAATGTCAAGTTCAGGCTCGGGACGAACTTGGCCCGACGACAGCCAGAGGCTCAAGCGATATCGGCACTGAACACAGAGGTGGCCGCAAGATGGCAGCGCTAAGTATCTACTACTCCGGACCTGACACTGCCTCCGCTGCTTTCTTGATCATGTCTTCCTCCTTCTTCTTCTGTGCCATCTCAAGAAAATTCCGCTCGCGAGCCGCAGCGACCAACCTCTCCATTGCGTCGAGGGCGCGCATCTCCTCCAGGTCGTTCTGGCTGGGTAATATTTTGGTTGCGCCCGTCTCGGTAACGAGCATGTCGAAGATGTCGTTGGAATGTTTGTCCCTCATGTCAATTTGCACCGTACGCTCGTCTTCCCCAGGTAGCTGGGCCTTGGAGAGGCCTGTGCGGGACGAGGTGAGCTGGGTGACCCGGGTGGAAGTTTTGGGTGCGTCGACGGACTGGGCGGTTTGGGAGCGGAGATAGATTGTCATGATAGGGGGGGAAGCATTATTTCCGTGGCGATTGACGATCATGGCAACACCTGGGTTATGGTATTTGAGCCGTGGGAGACACTCGCGCCAGAATTTCCTGCGTGGCCGGTCAGGAAGGGGGGGGGAGGAAAGACGTGAGCGGCTGCATATTAGGGGAGGAACAAGCACACACCTAGCGCCCATGTGGCCGAGGTCCATCCTGAGGCCAAAGTCCAAGTGTATCTTCGTAACCTCGGGCGGGAGGGTGGCGGCGCCGGTGCCGCATCGTATCTTGACAAGCTGGGATGGCCGGTGAGATGAGGCTCGGAGGAGAGAGATGGGACGGGACGGGGGATTGTTACCCTCTGGACGCATCGTCAGCGCGGCGAACAAGAGTATAGCTTGAGCTTTTTCACGGAAATACCTGGCGAAGAAGAGTCAATCGCGATCCTAATGACCTCATGCTAGGCTACTCCTTGGTCACGGAGAGCTACCTATTCATCGTCCTCGGCCGGCCAGACGAGAAGTGGATGATGAGAAAATGGGTACCCGTTGGAGGGATGGCACTATAAAGATAACCCTAACCCTTGTAGCGGACCGACCAATGACCCGGTCTTCAGCGTTGCCTGCCTTGAAGAATTTCTAGCTGAGACGTAAAGGTACCTTTCGAACTGGAGCGAGGCGACGATGCGTCGGGCAACGACAGCGCCATGGCTCAACCGGGCTCATCGCGTAGGAGGCGAAGTGACGCATCCAAGACCTGCCATATTTCTTTACGCGACCATCAGACCCTTTCACGCCGAATCCCAGTTGTCGAGCCCCATCAAGCAACGCAAACGAGCAAGAAGACTTACACACGAGCACAAGTCGGCTGCCGAGGAAGATATACGCCAGCCCAACAAACTCCCCGTCACCTGCAGCGGCTGTGGAGCATTAACCCATTCGTTCAATCCTGAGTGGTTGGGCTATTACAACCCGGAGGCCAAGCGTGTGCGCTTTTGGCTGAAACGCCACGGTGGAAATAGCGAAAAAATTGACCATGGCATACCCTCGACCGCCGCTTGGCAAGATGTCCAAGACGTTGTCAAGGAAAGCAACAAAGTCGGTAAAGATGACACTAAAGCGAAAGCCCGAGACCAAGTTGAAAAGAGAACGAACCACACTGAAGAGACAGTCCAAGACCATGTTGAAGAG
>LAZP02000072.1:23112-51177 GCA_001272575.2 Ophiocordyceps unilateralis
GAGGGAACGAACCACACTGAAGCGATGGTCCCAGACCATGTTGAAGAGGGAACGAACCACACTGAAGCGATGGTCCCAGAGTATGTGAAAAGGGAAATGGAGCGAAAAACTAAGAGAAGCTCCAAGCTGAGAGCGGACAATCTCGTGAGCCAAGTGCTCAAATCTTCGAAATTAGGGGAAGACATGCTCGCCAAGCTCGGCCTGACCCCTGCCACCATGTTAAGTAGAGATGAAGTGCAGGCTACCATCGAGGCTGGTGCGTCGTCCTATCGGTCTCGGTCAGTTGCATGAGCTGACGGCATCAGGTTACGGCTCGAATCGACCTCCCGTCTGCGACCGTTGTTCCGACGTGATAAACTACGGCCTATCCAGGATCTCGGCCAAGCCGCCCGCTCCTTACCCGAGCATCGACTCTCTGGCGGATACGATTGCTGAGTCGCCGTACAAGCACAATCACATCTACCATGTCATCGACGCCGCCGACTTCCCCATGTCGCTGATCCCGCGACTCGATGTTTTGATTGATGGCGTACATATGCGATCCCGCAATCGCCGCGCCAAAACAGACAAGTATGTCGATGGTCGCCAGACGACAATGAACTTCATCATCACAAGATCCGACTTGCTGGCCCCCAAGAAACCCATGGTAGATGCCATGATGCCCTATCTTCAGCAGGTTCTGCGCGATGCCCTCGGACAGTTTGGTGAATCTGTGCGCCTCGGCAACGTCATGTGTGTCAGCCCCATGGCGGGGTGGTGGACGGACGTGCTTAGGGAGAAGATCTGGGACAACGACGGCGCCTCGTGGCTGGTGGGCAAGGTCAACGTCGGCAAGAGCAAGCTCTTCCAAGAGATTTTCCCCAAAGGGCGGAATTTCAAGCCCGTGCAACGGCAAAAGGAAAGAATCAGTATTGACTACGACGAGCCGCCACTGGGTGAGCTTCTGCCACCACTGCAGCCAGCGAGGTACTGGCCTGAGATGCCGGTGGTGTCGCCACTCCGCGGTGTGACTGTGTCGCCTATACGGATCGCATACGGGAGAGCGGGGAAGAAAGTCAGGGGGGAGCTCATCGACATGCCGGGGCTGGCGAGGGGCGATCTGGAAACGTTTGTCAAGGACGAGTACAAAAAGCACATGTTCATGCAGAAAAGAGTTGTGGCGACGCAAACCTCCGTCACATCCAAGAGGTCGTTGCTGCTCGGGGGCGGACTCATCCGCATCACGCCTCGCACACCGGACCTGACTTTCCTCATGTACAACTTCACGCCCATTAAGCATCACCTGACGAGCGAAGAAAAGGCCGCTGAGCTTCAGAGCCAGACGAGGGAGTCTCCGGGCCTGGAAAGGTGGACGATTCCGGGGGTGGGCGACAGGATGAAGCACGCCGGCACTTTCAAGCTGATCTATGACGTGACGAAAAAGAGGGCCGGGCCCCTGACGCGAAAGGACGCCGTGGGGCTGCGGGTGG
The DNA here is from genome assembly GCA_001272575.2 of Ophiocordyceps unilateralis. Taxonomy (NCBI): domain Eukaryota; kingdom Fungi; phylum Ascomycota; class Sordariomycetes; order Hypocreales; family Ophiocordycipitaceae; genus Ophiocordyceps; species Ophiocordyceps unilateralis. The sequence goes on from LAZP02000072.1 coordinate 24,582, forward strand.
ATCGGCTACCTTTCCGCGTGCTGTCTATTGACATCCTCATCGAAGGCGTTGGATACGTCGAGGTTGTGGCTCAGGTTCGAGCCCGAGACTACGAGCGATATCCTGATCTCGACGGGAAGAAAGACCAGGAAGAAGCCCAGCAGACCTTTAGCGGCACGGTGAGTGGCGATGCCGGGGCTTCGTCCGACCCATCTGCGGACCTGGAAAAGTTGCGCCTCGGACCATCAACCACGTCGAAGTGGTCGCCCGTGTGCAGGAACGGGTTGCTGACGGAAACCGACTTCGAGCACAGGCTCGCATATGAGATGAAAGACGAGCCGCGGCCGGTGTCCATGCCTGAGATCATGATCGAGGCCCAGTTCGAGCCCACGACGGATTGGCCGGCCGTCGATGTTTACTCGCCCGAAGGCCGGTTCATCGGCATTCGGAGGCCGATTCAAGGCTGGGAGAATAACAAGCCGATGTCGGTCCTGAGGCCAACGCCGCCTAGACCGAGGCGCAGCATGAGGGGGTTCGAGCTTCGACACAAAATCCACAATCCTCGACCGATGAATATGTAGATTAGTTAGGGACTTACAGGGCAGCGAGCAGCATGGGAGCTTTGCGAGACTCGGGAGAAGTGTCGACTGAGGGGGTGTAAGGATACGGGAATGATACTGTCGTGGGCCGTCGACCACGTATCTGAATGTGTAATGGAGGACCCAATAACGCCCATCCTCTCTCGTTCTTCTCAAGTCCTACAGAAGTGATGGTGATGCTCGAGATGCCATCCCCTTCCGATGGTTTCGAGGCCAAACTACCTATGGGCCTACCCTATACATGGCGCACCTCCCCTCACCGATATATGCACGTAGCGCGGCATTGACGATAGTGAGGCCAAGCTCTGCGTGACGCTTTTGCACAACCACAGCGAAACAATGTGCAACTGAACAAACAACACCCGACGCCTCTTTTCCATCATCAGAAAAACAAACAAAAAGCACGAACAGCAGCGGCGCCATGGCTGACAGCCAGCAGCAGCAGCAACAACGGGTCGGGCCCACGGCGTCCCAAACGACGACGACGACGACGACGACGACACAGACCCAAAGCCGCACCGAGGCACCGCGGACACTCTACCTTCGAGGCGGTGGCGAGAGCAGCAGGCGATCGGTGCAATGGGCCGAGGACGTGGTCAACAACGAGGGTCTAGGACGCAAGAGCTCCAAGGGTGAGTTTTGGACAGGCAGCAGAAGAGGAGGCGCTGAACGGAGTTGCAGTGTGCTGCATCTATCACAAACCCAAGGCCGTGGACGAGTCGAGCGACGATTCCAGCTCGTCCGATTCCGATTCCGGCTCCGACTCTGGAAACGAGGCGGCCGAGGGGGGAGACGGGCGGTCGGGGAAAAAGCCGGCCTGTGGTCATGATCACGGACGCAGGTCCGCGGATAAGCGCGGTGCAAAGCAGAAGCGGCCGCCTAGCCCTAACGCGTACGAAAAGGTGCCCAAGCAGAAGCCCAAGTCGGGCTCGGGTACGGCCAAGCCGTAGACGGATCGTGGGGTGGCGCTGAGTCGTACGGGCAAGGCGGAGGGCGAGAGGGCAATGGTTGCCATGTTCATTGATATCGAGGGCTACATTTCCACTATGCAAAGCAAGCGGCGCGGTCGACGTCCTTTTTTTTTTAACTCTTTCCTTTTCATGTCCCTCCAAGACTCTTTATATAGACTAAGTTGGTGAAGACTAATGATTCAACAGACGCGGCGAAGTGAAACAAGTAAGCGGGAGCATGAGCATGTCAATTTGCGTTCGGCCGTAATCGGGTATCAGTGCAAAACCCTGGGGGAGGGGAGGGTAGGGGGAGGGTCATAACCAGACGTGAGCAGCGACGACGAGGATATGTCCTCATGTAGAATCCTTGTTTCCCTTGCCGCAGTCTACGACAAAGTACCTGCCAGCCTTCCTCGACGCCGCTGCCAGGACGTCCCAGTCCTCAGACTCGGAATGAGTCTTGCTCCTATCTCTGGTAGACCGCTTATGATGGCCTACGGGGACCTCGTTGTCGAGGGCGGAACGGAGATCCGAGAGCTTAATCGTCCTCTCGGCCACGCCCTCGGGCGTCTCGTCGCCAATCCTACAAAGCGGCTCGACGCCGGTAGTGTCGATGCTCTGAACGGCGCGAACGAAGCGCAGCTGGCTCTCGAGCGTGACGATCATGGCCTGCTCCTCCTGCTCCGACTTGGGCGGGGGAAGGGCGGCGAGGCGTAGGAGTTGGCGCAGCTGCGTCGACGAGATGGTCTCCGTCGCCGGCGGAGGCGACTGGTCCGCCAACGGCTCGGGTTTGCATAGGGACCGTACCGACCAGGTCGGCGACGAGAGCATCTCGCGGATCGGAGCCGAGGGGTTCCTGGATGCGAGGGACGAGACGGTGCGAATCGGGCGGAGAATTGCCAAACGGGACCCCAGATAGAGATAGAGAAACATGGCCATCGCCCCTGTCTAGGTAGGTAGCCGTGGGTCGGGGGCGAGAATGGGTCGTGTGAAACAAAGGTCGTCGTCGGTTGATGAGGAGAAGAGGTTGGATGAGGCTTGCTTGCTTGAAGCGAAGATGCCTAATTACCTAAGCGGCGCGCCCAACCGCTCACCGGGCCCGTGAGAGGTGAGCGAATGAATCCTGGTAATATCTAGACCTATTTTTATATGCCGAGAAGAACTTCACAAGTTTGTTGGTGCCCGTCATAGGACGTGAAAAGAGCAGAAAACCTTGAACCGAGCTGCGGCTAGCAATGGTCGACATTGTGGCTGGGAAACAACATGTGTCCTTTTCGCCGTCGACGCCTGTCTACAAGCATTCCACGTTTCGTACATCGGTGTCGGTGATAGTGAAAAGGTTTTCAGACTTGAGAGTTGGTCTAACCATGATCTAATTGCTCGCTTCTCCCGCTAGAAGCATGCCGCCTTCATTTCAGTTCGACACCGGTCATGGCTGATGAGACATGGCTTAGGCCACACGTGTGCTTGCATCTGCGGGTGCCTCACTTTGTCTGCATGTTGAGCAAGGTCTGAAGTGATTGATGTCCATGCTTCCCTCTCCAAGACACAAGTCCGAATCGAAATAGAGAGCAATATCATCATGACCGATGACTTGATTCATGGTATCTGAACATCTCCCACTGACTGGACCATCTCTCTGACCTTCTGTAAGTCATACTAAGGCATCGTGTCTACGGCCTAGTTTCGGATGGCGGGTCTAAGGTCCTTGAGCGCATGACATTCAGAAGCACCATTGCCCCCCCCCCCAGGAGAACCATAAAGTAGCTAGATACTCAAGCGCTCGCCAGACGAAGAAAACAAAAAGAAACGTTCATAACTCCCCCGCCCTAGACACCGATCGTCTAGGCTCTTGTCATGATGGCTCGCGCCACCCTCCTCCTCATAACCCTATTCTCCTCGTCGCTCTCGTGGGCGCAGAGTGACATTCAGAATGCAACGACTGCATTTGAGAGATCCTTCATCGTCGACCGTCCAGTCACAGTCGGCCAATTAAAGCCCAAGGACAAGGCGATGCCATACGGCTTTTACCTAAAGGAGCTGATAGGCAAGGGAATCAAGGATGGACAGCCCCCCGTTGTGACGACCAACCCCAATCTGCTGGAAGAGACGGCCCGAAAGACAATGACGGAGAGGGGATTCAATTATATCAGAGGCTCAGCTGGCGAGGGAGCTACCAGGGATGCCAACCGGCTCGCCTTTCGCCAGTGGAAGATTGTGCCGAGGGTCTTGCGGCCTACGACTCCGAGGAACCTGAGCGTCACGCTTTTTGGAAGAACTTATGGTCAGTTCATCTCTACTACAAGACGTGGAAACAAGATGAAGGCCATCTAAAACAAAAGGGGGGAAGGGAGGAGGGGCAAAAATAGATACCCCCGTCATAATGGCTCCTATCGGCGTTCAGGCGATTTACCACCCCGACAAGGAAATCGGGACCGCCCAAGCCTGCGCAGCGCTTCACGTCCCCTTTACCCTCAGCACCGCTGCTACAACGAGTATTGAGGATATCACTAAAGCAGTCCCGTATGGCTCCAAGTGGTTCCAGCTATACTGGCCAGGGAGCGACGATATCACAGCTTCCCTTCTACGCCGAGCCAAGGCAAATCGGTTCGAGGTTTTAGTCGTCACTCTCGACACCTGGACTCTAGGCTGGCGACCACTCGACATCGACACGGCCAATTCTCCCTTTAATGTCGGCATCGGCAACGCAGTCGGCTTCCAAGACCCCGTCTTGAGGAGCAAGCTCAACAGTACGCCCGAAGACGACAAGCTGTCTGCTTCCAAGTATTGGGTCTCCGAGGCTTTCCCCGGCACCAGCCACAGCTGGGCCGACCTCGAGTTCCTGCGTGAGCATTGGCAGGGCCCGATAGTGCTCAAGGGCGTCTTGAGCGCTGAAGATGCGAAGTTGGCTGTCGAGTATAAAATGGATGGCATCATCGTTAGCACTCACGGAGGCAGACAATTAGATGGCGCAGTCGGCTCTCTCGATATGCTTCCAGACGTGATAGAAGCCGTCGGGGATAAAATAACAGTCATGCTTGACTCTGGTATCCGAACAGGAACGGATATTGTCAAGGCATTAGCTCTGGGAGCAAAGGCCGTCCTTGTCGGTCGTCCGGTCGTGTATGGACTGGGTATCAACGGGACAGCAGGTGCCCATGGTGTTCTGGCGGGCCTCTTGGCCGATCTGGACCTTTCCATGGGCTTCATTGGGGCCAAGGACGTTTCGGAGGTGAAGAAGACGATTCTTCGTCGAGTCCAGTATCCCGGAGACGTCAAGTCGAATTCATAGCGTCATAGTATTATTTGTTTCTATAAAAAGAAATAAAAAGCAAAGCATTGGACTGCCCAGGTAGTTAGATAGATAGCAGGTAGTTGAAGACGGCCAAACTGGATGGGACGGATTCTGGCAAAGATGAAGCTTCTGCCGCTACTCACACGCTTGACACATGCCTTGGGGATACAGGAAAGTTGCACCATCTCAGCATCCGTGTCGGACGGAATAGTGCGGTTTGAAGTTGGAAGAGTGAGTGGCCTTGTATTCCAGGCGCAAAACGTCACATGACTCCCGGAGCCGTTACAGCCCCCGTAGCGCGGGTCGCTGCGTGCGTCAGTGTGTGTGTGTGTCGGTTTACGATTCGAATAGCTTTCGTCAGCAGCCAGGCTAACAGCGCAGCCTTGCCTCGACACCCGACGACAGTCTTCGCCCACCTACTTACTCTCTATCCATCCCCCCCCCCCCCCCTCATCTTCGCCTCTCTGCGCACGAGGCCCTCTCGCACGCGCAATTCCTTCTGGAAATTACAGACGTTGCTCTTCCCTCCTTCCCCGCCCCCCGCCGCCATGGCCCAGGATCCCCGCGCGCTGCTGCAAAAGGCACGTCATCGTCCGCCTCCTTGTCCACGCCGTCGGCTGACCCTCGCTTCGCTTTCCAGGCCGAAAAGGCTCTTCAGGGCGCCGGCAGCGGCTTGAGCTTCTTCGGCGGCCGTGAAGACAAGTACCAGAATGCCGCCGATCTCTTTATCCAGGCCGCCAACGCCTTCAAGATGCAGAAGCAGAGTCCGTCCAGCCCCCGTGTGTGCCGTCTGCCCCGGCTCGACTCGCTGACCTCTCCCTCGCTGGCCTGCCCCTACGCCTAGATGTTGAAGCTGGCAAGGCGTTCGAGAAGGCGGCCCAAGTACAATCGAGCAAGCTCAACGAACCCGACGACGCTGCCAATACCCTCGTCGATGCCTACAAGGCCTACCGCAAGGAAGATCCCAAGGCCGCCACACGCTGTATCGACGTCGCAATCGACCGCTACTGCGCAAAGGGAAACTTCCGGAGGGCCGCCTCGCACAAGGAGGGCTTGGGAGAGCTGTACGAGCAGGAGCTGGGCGACTCCAAGGCCGCTCTCGAGTGCTACGAGGCCGCCGCCGGTTGGTACGACGGCGACGGTGCCGCGGCGTGAGTTGAGGCTGCCTTCTTTTCGTCGCTCTGTCGCCTGACCAGTAGCAGTCTTGCCAACAAGCTCTGGCTCAAGGTAGCCGACGTGGCCGCCCTCGAGGGCGACTACTACAGGGCCATCGAAAACTACGAAAAGGTGGCTGGCGTCTCCATCAGCAACAACCTGATGAAGTACAGTGTCAAGGACTACCTTCTTCGCGCCGGCATCTGCCACCTGGCCACCGGTGATCTGGTCGCCGCACAGCGCGCACTCGAGCGCTACCGCGACATGGACCCAGCCTTCGCCACGCAGCGCGAGAACATGCTGCTGACGGACCTGTGCGAGGCCATCGAAGCCAAGAGCCAAGAGCAGTTCACCGACAAACTGTTCCAGTACGACCAGATCTGCAAGCTGGATAAGTGGAAGACGACGTTGCTGGTGCGCATCAAGAATTCCATCGAGGAGGCCGACGACGAGTTTGCCTAGCCTCCTCCTCTTCTTCTCCTTCTTCTCCTCTTTTACTTGCTTGTTTGGCCCTTTTGCATTCCGCTCCTTTTTCTTCTCTTTCCTATCCTTTGGCGTCGTGTAGATGTATGCCGGATGCCTGATTGGCGGGTCTCGAGGATCATGACGGTTTCCCATGCGTGCAAGGACGAAAGGCCGAGAACTCACGCTGGCTGTGGGAGACGTAGCCAAATATCACGGCGCTTTCGGGGTCTCTTGGCTGTGACTGTGTGTCTTCGTCTCCGAGAGAGTTGTGACGCTGGACAAGGGCTGGGCAATTACGGATGGTGCTTCGGCAGGGATCGCAATACTGCTTCGACTATTTTTGCAGTATATTTTCCCCTTTGACAGATATGATGCTGTGATCGTTTTCCTGGACTTTCCATGGCGAATTGCGTTGCTAATTCGGGGACATCTAGATCGGTACAGGCATGATGACTGGATCTTGAGATGACGAAGAATGAAAGGAAAAAAAATGTTTGCTTGCGGTTACCGATTCATAGCGAATGATTTGGTGCATTTTGATGTTCAACTACGTGTGGCGTTAATCAAGTGATTCTGATTCTGTTGCTATTCACGGCTCGGACTCTTTTCTTGATGAGGCGCATCTCTTGGCGACAGCGTCGGACTCTGATCAGTCATCAGCTTCTTTGCAGCGGAAAAAAAAAATTGTCGTCATAATTCTAGAGACAGAACTTGCCACGCCCCCAGGCAGAGAGGCAGAGGCCAGAGAAAAAGATTTGGGTTAAGAGTCCACAACTTGAAGAAGATAGACTGGAGTGAGCCGGAGATAACTCGGGCCGAGATAACTACCGCAACCACCAACATAAACGGACTCTGAGTCACGACTCTTTTACTTTCAGCTTCGATCATATAAAATTTGCATGTCTTCTCTTCCCGCCTGTACCTCGACTTTTCCAAGCACTGTCTTGACCTGCTCTCGCCGGATCCTCAACCTTGGCCAGCCCCCGAGGCTTATCTTCCTGCCGCGGCGCAGAGCCTTCGCGAGCATGGCGACCGACGCATCTTTCGATAGCCTGGCCAAGCGCTTCCAGCATTTGCCCTCGATCGATAGATATCCGGGCTGTTTCCCCGACCGCAATCCGGTCGACATCTACCGGGCTCACATCACAAGCATCCTGCACGGTATCACCGGCGTCGACCCCAGCATCATCTACCCAGCCGTGCAATGGACCGCGACGCTGGACAAGGGAGACTTGACGCTTGCAACTCCTGCTCTTCGCGTCAAGGGCAAGCCTGATGAGCTGGCGAAGCAGTGGCTGGAAAAGGTTGACCCGTCCAGCTCGCCGGATCTCACACGTGCCTCTGCTAACGGATCGAGTGCAGTGGCCCGATTCTCCTCTTGTCGAGACGCCCAAGCAGGTCGGGCCCTTCATCCAGTTCTTCTTCAAGCCCGGGCCGCTCACAAAGACGGTCATTCCCATGGCGCTGTCGCATTCGTCCGACTTCGGCGCGAATCCGGCTCTTGGCCTCAAGGATCAAAACGACCCTTCCAAGGGTAGGAAACGCATGGTTCTCGAGTACTCCAGCCCCAACATCGCCAAGCCATTTCACGCCGGCCATCTGCGAAGTACCATTATTGGTGGTTTCCTTTCCAACCTCTATCGGGCCGCTGGATGGGATGTCATCGCCATCAACTATCTAGGAGATTGGGGTAAGCAGTACGGAGTGCTGGCGTTGGGATTCGAAAAGTACGGCAGTGAAGCGGAACTCGAGCAAGATCCCATCAATCACCTTTTCCAGGTCTACGTCAAGATCAGCAAGGACGTCGAGGACGAGAAACAGGCGGCCGAGGCGATGAAAGCCGAGGGCAAGGAGGACGAGGCCCAAAAGATCCTGGACAGCGGATTGGACGAGCAAGCCCGCAGATACTTTAAAAAAATGACAGAGGGCGACCATCAGGCGCTTACGCTCTGGCGCCGGTTCCGCGACTTCAGCATCGAGCGGTACAAGCAGACGTATGCCCGACTGAACATACACTTTGACGAGTACTCCGGGGAGAGCAAGGTGTCAGAAGAAGATATGCATACGGCGTCCAAGAAGATGAAAGAGATGGGCCTTGCTGAGGAACACGAGGGCGCTCTGCTAGTCGACTTTGTCAAAAACGTGCCGGGCAAAGAGGGCAAGCAACTTGGAAAGGCCATCTTGCGGAAGAAGGACGGCACGGCTCTGTGAGTGTTCAACTCCTTGCTTCCGCTCTCTCCCTGACTTTGGCGGGCACAGCTATCTGACGAGGGATATTTCCGAACTGCTGAATCGCGCTCAAAAGTACGAGTTTGACCACATGATATACATCATCGCGTCTGCCCAAGATCTGCATGTGAAGCAATTTTTCAAGGTGTGCCAACCGAGCATCGGCTTCGAGTGGAAACAGGGACTGACAGGGAGGCAGATTGTCGACATGATGGGATACAAGGATATTGCTGCCAAGTGCCAGCATATCAGTTTTGGACTCGTGCAGGGAATGAGCACGAGAAGGGGTCAGTCTCTCACAAGATACTCCCTCCGGCAACGCTGATGGCTCACCCTTGTCTACGTAGGCACCGTCAAGTTCCTCGACGTAAGCCCACCCGCCAATCCCTCGAGAGGCGGGCTCTCCACTCTCGGCGCCGAAGAAGATGGCATCGACCGCCTACCGGCATTGACTGACTCGTGCGCAGGATATTCTTCGTGATGTCGGCGATCACATGCACGAGGTGATGAAGAAGAACGAGGACAAGTACAACCAAGTTGAGGACCCAGTCAAGACTGCAGACATTCTCGGCATTTCCTCGTGAGCACCCTCCGCTTCAAAGGCAAGGTCCGTTTCTGACCACTGCACAGAGTCATGGTGCAAGACATGTTGGGGAAGCGGTAAGATCCGTCCGGCAAAAAAGGGGGGGGGCTTACCGGATGTAGTACTGAGTGTTTCAACAGCATCAACGGCTACAAGTTCGACTTGCAGAGGATGACAAGCTTCGAGGGCGACACCGGTCCGGTGCGTTTTTTTCCCTTGCCCCTTTTCACAGGGCTCCCCCATGCTTCTGACAATCGCGGCTCACCAAGACAGTACCTCCAATACGCTCACGCCCGGCTATGCTCCATCACGCGCAAGGCCGGCCTCTCGACAGAGGACATCGCCTCGGCAGATCTGTCGCTGCTCACCGAGCCCATGGCCGTCAACCTCGTCCGGGTCGTGAGCCAGTGGCCGGATGTGGTGCAGAACACGATCAAGACGCTGGAGCCGACAACGATCCTGACGTGAGTCGGCCTCACTATACGAGAGGGGACATGTCCTGTGCTGACCCAGCCCGTAGCTATCTCTTCAAGATGACGCACACCCTCAGCACCAGCTACACCCATCTCCGCATCGTGGGCAGCGAGGCCGACGTCATGAAGGCGCGCATGGCCTTGTACGACGCTGCCCGCATCGTCCTCTGCAACGGAATGCGCTTGCTCGGTCTGAGCCCCCTTGAGAGGATGTGATGGAACGGCACAGTACGACGTGAAGGGGCCCGTCGGTCGATGAGGCGTTGGGACGGACCTCTTGAACCGACGTGTCGATGGTGGGGAGCTGCCAATCTCACCAAATTTGCTCCCTGTCTAAATAGAATCGGGGGGGGGGGGGGGCTACATTTCCCGTTGTATAGATAGACTCCATGGTCCGGCCAGGAGGTGGAGAGCTATTTTATGTGTTCATAGGCGGAACGGACTGTGTGCCAGGCCAAAAAGCAAACAACAATTCCCATTCAATTTTGCTTCAGGTCCTCGTCGAGGAAAGATACCACGTAGTTGACTATGTGCCACACCTTTCTTCACCACCAACCTCTCCTACTTCCTCTAGCGCGCCAAGGAGACTTTTGCGTTAAAGCCACACGGCCTGACCATCTCCGTCAAACCCTCTTCTCCTTTACTGGCCGCGCGACGGCGACGGAGAGGGTGAGAGAGAGAGGGAGAGAGAGAGGGAGAGAGGGAGACTCAAAAGGAGAAAGATGAAAGCCAAGGCTGGGCTAATACTGCCACTTATCCGACTGAAGCGCCGTGGCGGCGGCGCAGGGAACGGCGACTGTATGATTCGGGTCCTTCTCCCAGGTGACGGAGCCTCGGGCGCCGAGCCTGATGTACTTGTATTCGACGACGTGGCCGGCGCCAAGGGAGACGGTGCGCTTCCAAACCGGTCTGCTCGGGCTGTACTCGGAGGCGTCGAGCGGTAGGGCCCGATCCGGGTCCCAGTCACCCAGAGCGTCGTCGTTGCCGACCATTTTGATGCTCTGGCCGAATTCGGTCTCGACGAAGACCTCGAAGGAGACGGAGACGGAGACGGGGCCAGCGTCGCTTCCGCAATGGGGAGTCTGCGAGGGCGGAAACTCGGTGGCCGTGGCGGAGGCGTACGGCGCCGATGGCGTGGCCGACGTGGCCGAGCAGGTAGTCGGTAACGAGCCATCCTTGCTGCCGGAAGCAGCAGCCCAAGACGGAGGAACGCGCCGAGCCCTCCTGGCGGCGACGGTGAGGAGGGCAGCGTACGACCAGGTCAGGTCCCTGGCGGAAAGGGGGTGCCCATCTTCCTTGGAGAACTGCTCGGCCAGGGAACCGTCCGGGGCGGCGTATCGGGCGACGATTTCGATGAAGCCGTCGGCGTATTTGGACACGGCCTCGACGACGGCAGAGAAGACGGGAGAGCCAGAGGTGTAAGTTCCGTCGGAGATATCAGGGACCAGGTCCCGGAAGAAGGGTGAAGAGATGTGAGTGACGGTGACGGATCTAGATTGATTCCACACGTAAAGCGCGTCGTAGAGCAGCTCTGCGGCCGCCAACGTCGTGAGATACCACGGGTTTCCGCCGTAGTAGACGTCTTCGATGTAGCGGCCGACGGCGATGGCTTCCCCCTTGCCAATGCCTTGGTTGATTCTATAGGGCCGGAAGGAATCGACGGTTTGCTTGTGGTTGGAGAGCGCGCGGTCGCTACAGGGCTGGAAGGTGTTTGCGTCGCAGCCGAGGTGTGGGTCGAAGGAGTGAATGGATGCTAGGATGGTCTCTGCGTTTTTGCCGCTGCGGCCGATCTTGACGTTGACTGGGGAAGCAGCTCGTCGTCAGCCTTGATCCCTGATCCAGCTGGCAGTCGTTGGTCTCAGGAGGGAACATGACAAGATTTTAAGGGGGTCAAGGGGGGGGACAGCTCCAGGAGGGGGGGGGATCACATCAAAGGGACAAGACTGACGGTCAGCATCGATGTAGCCGCTGGATGGCTTCCAGAAACTCTGCATGAAGCAGAGAATTTGCGGCGCCATGGCGGCATAGGCTTCACTCGCTTTCCCGAGCTCCTTGGCAAAGGCCGTTCCCTGGACAAGAGCTGGCGACGGGGGTGTCGTCAGCAAGAGAAGCCGCTTCGAATCTGAGCTCGCCGCCTTACCCCTGTGTTGGCTCGAGATTGTGAAAAAGGAGCTGCCGCTGACTTCCTCCCAAAGGTCGTGACCCGTCTGGTTCCTTGGGCACTGTCAGCCCTCCCTCCGTCGACGAGACGAGTAAGCGGCGTCAAGGACTGACCAGTACTGCGCTACGTAGTCGAGATCGTTCCGGACGATGGGCCAGATGATGTCAGAGGCCGTCGGGCGATAGCCGTTTTGTATGAGCCAGTTTGCGTATGTGATGAGGGTAACAGCCCGCAAAGCAGGCCCATCGCGCTGCGGTCGGCCTTTGAGAGAGTCGGATGATTAGTCCAGGATGGCAGCAGGGTTTTTAGGTGTGTGAATCGAGGCTCTTTACCCCATTCGCCGGTAAAGGCCGTCAAGTTGATGTTGAACTTGGGCTCCCCGAGTCCCTTCCCATCGGACAAGGAGCCCGAGGGGTTAGAGATGGTCTGAATCCTGGCTTGGGCGACGGCGAATTGCTCGATGTGACGCTGAAGAGAGACATCGTAGCGGTCCAGGAAGCTGTCAACAAGGCACTTGAACACCAAGGCGCTGTCGCGGGTCCAGGTATACAGATCTTATCTCCCGTCAGCCGCGGTGGAACAATGTCCGTGACCGGAGGACAAACAGTTCGGGTCTTGTGTGCTGGGAGAGGCAATAACGACGCCAGGGCTAGCGCTTTGAGCCTGGCAGCCGTCGGGACCGATATTGCACAAGAGCTTTCCGAGAGCGACTGAGGGCTGGGTCTCGAGGAAGCTATCGACGGAGCGTACGTCTACGCCAGGGCGTGCGAAGACGGCAACCGAGGCCAGCAAGGGGAAAGCCGAGGCGAGATGCATCATGGGCCACGCAAGAGAGGCCGTGGCGTTGGACAGCGCCTGGCCGAGGAGGTCCATGGGCGACTTATACGGCGGCTTATGGAATGCGGAGGTGATTGAGACCTTGGACGAAGAGGTTAAAGGGCCGATAGGTAGGGAGGGTAAGCAAGAAGCTAGACCGCTACACCTAGACGCATGCGTTCGTTCATTTGCATCACTTGCTTTTTTTTCTGGCGCCCAAGGACGAGAGCCAATGGGGAGGGATATGACCAAGGCGGAGGAACTGGTCATGGGCGTCGAATGACGTCTGCTCACACGTGCGTCACAATCAATGTCTGAAATACTGCCGTCTGCATAGACACTTCTCATGCGGGCCAAGTCGCAATATAGGTCACCTTGTCGACCTCGGGTCATCGACGCAATGTCATAGTATGTAGGCAGGCCATGGTTTTCCCCAACCTCACGGACCGACGGCCTCGGAAAAGAGGGTTGGAATATAGCGCCTTGTCGTTCTAGGACCTGTCGATAGGATGATTGACATCATAACACGTTGATGGCTCCATGCTGTTATCGAGCTGCGCGGCTGTCGACCCTAACGTTGCCGCAGGGGACTGCCGGGCACAAGTCCGTGAAGAATTTGGAAGCTGGGACTTTGTGCCGCTGGAGAAAATTTTGAGGCCTTTATAGGCTGCGCACGTGATACGGATGCTGACGTAACTGTCTATTCGTACATCGCCATCACCTAGTAGAACATGCATATATGCAGTAACCCCGTAGGTAAGCCTGTATCAACCAACTACTCAACTTCATCCCTCCTTACCTTGGCAGTCAACATCTCGCAACCATGGACGCCGCCACCATCCAAGAGACGAACCGCATCCGCCTGTCTCTGGGCATGAAGCCCTTGCCAGTCCCCGGAGCTGCTCCGTCTCGGCGGAAAGACCAGAGCGCAGCCTCCGATAGCGATGGCGAGGCCGCGAGCACCCTCGAGAGCCGGCAAGCTCAGGCATACGACAACTACAAGACCCACATGGAAGCCGACCTCAGCAAGCGGCGACGCGAGGCAAAGGCCGCCGCCGTCCGAAAGGCTCGAGACACTGCCCAGCGCTTCGCTCTCCTCGACGGCACGGGGCTCGGCGAGATGGACAAGTCCGGCGACATCGACGCCAAAACATGGTTGATGGGACAGAAGAAGCGCCAGAAGAAGATCGCCAAGGCCAGAAGGCTGGAGGAGGAGCTGGCTGCCGCAGAAGCCGAGGCTGCCAACGCCGTCAAGTACACCTCCAAGGACCTTGCCGGCATCAAGGTCGCCCACGACTCTTCCGCCTTTGTGGAAGGAGACGAGCAGATCCTCACTTTAAAGGACGCCACCATCGACGAAAACGAAGAGGAGGGCGACGAGCTGGAGAACATCAACCTCCGCGAGCATGAGAAGCTCACTGACAAGCTGGATTTGAAGAAGAAGCGGCCAGGATATAACCCGCTGGATGACGACAACGAAGATGGCCAGCGTGGAATTCTCTCTCAATACGACGAGGAGATTCTAGGGAAACAGACCAAGCAGTTCACCCTCGACGCAAATGGCACCATGGCTGAACTGTCTGACATACTGGACCAACCAGCCGACAAGTCAAAACAGATGCTTAACGTGAGCCTCGACGACATTGTCGGTAAGTCAGAAAATCGAGCCTCGTTCTCGTTGTAGTCTGTCTAACTGTGGAATAGGCGACGCCCCTATCTCGTCCGATTACCTGGCCCCTGCCAAAATCAAAGTCAAGAAGCCCTCCAAGAAGAAGTCGAAGAATACGCGGAAAAAGACGGAAGATGAAGACGATGTTCTCTTCCCGGCGGCGCAAATGGAAGCAAACGGCAGTGCCATGGAGCTGGATGGAGAGCAGCCTGCCAGCAGAAAGCGAAAAGCAGATACGGAAGCAATCGTCGACGACGACGAGCTGCAGGCGTCGCTGGCGATTCAGCGGAGAAACGCGCTCAAGAAGCGCAAGAAGTCGAGACCCGAAGATGTTGCGAAACAAGTCAGGGCACAGGCAGACGACCCGGTGCCGGGAGAAGGAGAAGGAGAAGGAGAAGGAGAAGGAGATGATGATGATGAAGATGCACAAGGGGGTCTCATCATCGGCGAAATCTCCGAGTTCGTCGCCGGCCTGAGAAAGCACGCCGACGACGAACAGCCGAGATCCAAGAAACAAGGACAGAAGGCGGCGAACAGTAGCCGGACGGGGGGGACGTCTACGGCAGCAGCCGGCGAAGACGAAGCAATGGGCGACGTCGACGAGCATACCAACGGCGACAGTACCAAACAGGCAGCAGCGGACGAAGCGGCCGACGACGGCACCTTGGACGACGAAAAGACAGTCGGCGGAAGCATGAGCGCAACGCTCGCCCTACTCCGCGAGCGCGGCCTCATCGAAGACTCACGCGGCGATTCCACCCACCGCAGCCAGCGCGACCGCCAAGAGTTCCTCAAGCGCAAGCGCCAGCTCGAGGAAGAACTCGACGACAAAGGCCGACAGCAGCGTGAACGAGACCGAGCGAGCGGCAAGCTGGATCGCATGTCGCGCGCCGACCGCGAAGACTACGCGCGTCAGCAAAACGCCTGGCGCGACCACCAGCACTCGCGCCGAATGGCGGACCTCATCTCGGCCACGTACAAGCCCCACGTCGAGCTCAAGTACACGGACGAGCATGGTCGTCAGCTCGATCGCAAGGAGGCCTTCAAACACCTCAGTCACCAGTTTCACGGAAAGGGAAGCGGCAAGGGTAAGACGGAGAAGAAGCTCAAGCAGGTCGAGGAGGAGAAGAGGCGTGAGGCTCAGAGTCTGTTCGATGCCAGCCAGGGCAGTGGCATGAGTGCCGCTACCAGTCAGCAGCTCAAGAAGCGCAAGGAGGCGGGTGTGAGGCTGGGGTGAATTGATGACGACTTTGCATAGATGCCGAGGCTAGATTCGCATCCCCCCCCCCCCTTTTTTTTTTTTCCTCGCCTTCTTCTTCTTCTTCGTAGTAGGCAAACAAACAGACTTGTACAATTTCATCCGACGCACCAAAAAAAAATGGAAGAAGAAGAAACCGTGTGGTTACACCCACCCAGAAATAGCTGCGCCGGCCAATCCATATTTGAACAGTTTCCAGCAAGCAATCGACGCCGACCCCTTTTTCCCATGGGTAGAAAGAAAAAGAAGGGAGGAAGGATAAAAAGAAGAAAAATAAAAACAAGGGAAAGAAAGAAGTGAGAGAGAGAAAGAAAGAATGACAGGCTAAGAATACAGGCCGACAAAAGAGAGGGCAAAACCCCCCTCCTCCAGAGGGGAAAAGAGAAAAGAGAGAGAGAGAGAGAGAGAGAGAGAAAGAGAGACAAGAGGGAGAAAAGACAAGGTCTATCCTCCCTCCATAAACAAGGCAACCTTTGCGCCGATGCCCCTCCCTCTATACTCGACCTTTTCCGTCCACTTGCCCAGAGCAACAGTGACATTGGCCACGGCGTCGAGCTTCAGCGATCCGCCCAGGACCTTCTTCAGCTTATCGAGCCCGACCTGGCCGGCAGACCACTGGACCGGCAGGCGCGGGGACTGCGACAGGCCCGGGGCCACGTCAAAGGGCTCGTCGTAAACGATGCGGCCGATGGGCTCCGAGTGCTTGTACAGGGCCGTGGCGTCGATGTGCTGGATCCGGACGCTGTCGTGCTGCAGAGGTGAGGCGAGCATGAAGCTTGCCGTCGAGGTCATGAGGTGGAAGGTTGCATCGCGGAGGAAGCCCGTGTTGTCTTTGTCTTGGTCGTCGCCATCATCACCGGGGAGTTTGAGACGAGGGGCGCGCAGCGTGATATTGAGCCTCGAAAGCGCCTCGCCCAAAGCTGGCACTGTCGGAACACTACCGCCATGGGCCTTGAGCTCGACGCTCGTCTTCATTCCCGATAAGTAGTCGGACACGAGTCGGCGGCCGACCTCCCGGGCCGTCTCGCCGCCCAAGTTTCGCGGATCCCACGTCGCGGTGCCGGTGAGTCCCGAGTTGTGTCCGACTCGGAGGGCGACGTCCTTGACCGTGGCCACTCCCAGCCGGTGACCCTCCTTCATGATGTAAAGACTGAGAAACGGTATGTCGGCCGTGTACGGCGTGACGTTGGTCAGGTTGGCCGAAGCCCGCAAGCTCACGCCGGTTTCGGACGTGTCGATGATCTTGACGTCCCCGATCTGCGGCTTCATGCCCCCAAAGACGTCGCCGGGAAAATCTGCGAGAAAACAGGCTGTCAGCAACGGCTCAGAAAGCCCGGTCTTCGGCCAATCCTCCGAGGGGCATACAGACTATCGGACTGAAGACGGACGTTTTACTGGAATCTTGCCCTCTGCGGGAATTTTCCTCAAGACTAGCTTGCCCAGTACCGTCGCGACCCTGATGTCGACTGCGGCCTCGACGTCGAGCACGATATCACCGCCGCCAAAGAGTAGCTTCTGCACGATTTCACCAAAGATTTGGCCGTCGATGATGTCGATGGGCGCGTCGACGACTTGCGAGACAATGGCAATCGTTTGTTCCCCATCTTGGGAGCCCATGGTCGAGTTTGCCTTTTGCCACTTGTCGAGGCGCAATTGTCCGAATTTTTTGCCGTGGTAAAAGAGGTCGCCGTCCGCTCGGAGGCTGTCGACGCCAATGTCGACATCGAGCTTGGCCGGAAGCGCCGCCAGGACTTGTACCGTGCCCGACACCCGGGGCTTGCCCTCGTCGTCGTCGGGGTCCGCAAACGGGCTCGGTAGTTTGAAATGGACGTCGGAGAAGGAAAAGTTGCGGAGTAGGCTGTCGAAGGAGTGGCCGCCGAGTGGCAAGGGAACAACGACGCTCTCAAGGATGGATCCAGCCCAGCCGGGTAGATCGGAGCCGGCTGGCACTTTGCCACGAACAAACACTTGTGCATTCTCTCCATGCATGAAACGACCCATCAGGCTGTCTAGCGGAGACAGCTTCGTGTCGGGGCAGGCTCGTGTGAGCGATTCGGGGATCTTGGAGATGGTGGCGTGGGCATCGACCTCGACGTTGGACTCGGGCCGTACGTGGGTGGTGTCGGCGAGAATACTGGCGACCTGAATGTTGGACTCGGACGCGTTGCAGTTGGGTACAAGGACGTCAAGCCCGACGGGTGGAAGGTCAAGGCTTATGAGATATGCATTATACACAGAGACAGAGGCGTTGGCAGCGACGGCCATCTTGTCGTGGTGACCAGCGGGCGCGTCGTAAACGACGAGTTTTGATATATTGTACTCTGGCATGGATGGGATATCCTTGGCTGCCAGAGAGTCAGCGAGCGTCCGGACAGCGCATTGTCTCTATTTCAACGTCTTTTCGCCAAAATACAGGGATGCAAAGGTTCGATAGAGTGATTGACCTTGAAGAACCATGGATTCCACCACATCGTGAGTGCCCAGAGGAAAGATGCCGGAGTTGAGGCTGAGCGCCGTAGCACCCGTAATTTTTAGCTGCTCCAGCTTGCCATCCAGCCACTGATTGACAACTCGACGGACAATCTCGGAGTCTCCGGGAATGACGTCGGTGACGAAATCCAGCTGATTGGTGTGCCCTTCGGCGAGGCTAATGTTGAAGGCCGGCACCATGGCGGTGCCGAGAAGCGCGTTATCGAACTGCGGTAGGTTGAGGGCGACGCGGGAACTCTCAGCTTCGAGCCGCTGCACGGCGCCGGTGACGAAGCGGCCGATGCGCCGGGCGCCGTCATCGGAGACACGCGAGGCATCCAGACGAAAGTTGGCCTGGATACGGGCACGGACGCCATCGGCCGTCAGGGACTCGATAGAAAGGCTCGTCGGTTCGAGGACAGCCGCCTCCTCGACGTATTCCCGAACAGCCCTGGGCGTGACGAAGCCAAGGCCGATGACGGCGAGGATGAGGACGGCGAGGACGAGGATGGCTATGATGGACGGCCATCGCCACCTGCTCTTGGCCTCGCTTTTCGACTTCTTGGCCGGACCGGACGACGAGTCATCATTATGAGAGAGGAGAGGCGTCGACTCGGAGGGGGCGTCGGCCTCGTCCTCGCGTGGGACGGGCGTCGTCGATTCGGGTTCAGGCATGGTGAGGAAGAGTTGATGAGGCAACTGGTAGGGGCGCTGTCACTTGGCATCCGACTGTGAGCGGAGACTGCGATCCTTTACCCAACCCAGTTGGCCTCAGTGGGAGAGAGAACAGTTGAACAGTTGATGGAGAGGGTTGATAAGGGGGGGGGGGGGGGGGTAAAGTTTGGGGCATGGAAGCTTCCATCGTCGGGATTTCCATCGTCGGGATTTAGGGTTGAGGCCTGTGACAGGTACTTGTATCCACTAATCAGGCCACTGAGTTTGGCAGAGCTGCCTATCGCGGGCTTGTATCTGGTCTAAGCTCTTTTCGGTAGTATGCGGGTTTCCTGGGCGTCGCGCAGTTGTTTCTTCACATGGAACGCGCCGGTGTAGCGACTTGAGGACTTGTAATCATCGCTCCCGGAACCACCCTCTGCGTGCGTGCGTTGGAGAGGGTTCGAGGTAGGTAGGTAGATAGGTAGGTAGGTAGGTAGCTAACCTGCCTCGGTGCCTACCTAAGTACCTAGGTGGTTTAGTAGGGTCTTGCCGTCTCGGGAAGTTGCTGGGAACAGTTTGTCGTCTCCTCCCAAAGGTTCGACATGAGTCTCAGTCTCGTCATCATCCGCAACACGCCAATGCACGGGCTGCCTACCCAGACAGGAAAGACTCTGAAGTCCATGTCCAATCGTCAATGAGTATTACTGTTTGCTGCCGCCCTCTATCCATTTGCTTTATTATACGAGTAACCGCTTTATCCGAGAGCCCTGAGGCGAGCGATCGTAGCGTTCAGCTAATCTTCACGTCCGCTTTCCGCGATGCCGTATTATAAACTAGGAACGAGGGGTTACTAGCCGATAAATTACTAATCGTCCAAGATATATAAATGCCTCGGGCTAGTCGTTAAAGAGTTTATACGTTTTTAGAGGCTACTGACGGCGTCTGAGACCACCCGGAAAGCCAAAAGCCTTATGTCAAGAGGTGGAGACGAAGAGGAACCACGGCAACGTTTATACCTAGGTAGGCAATGTAGTCGCTGTAGACATCATCTCTAAACATCTTCTCCCTAGATGCGACGTTAAGCAACGGCTTAGTTATGCAATGAAGAAAATTCAGCTTCGCGGACGGCGGTCAGCTTTTGTCTGTACGTCTAGGTAGCAATGCCTCCTACTTATGGGCCTGCACATGGCGAAACAGTTCCAGCGCTCAAACTATGAATCATCAAATCTTTTTGGTCTCCAAGTTGCAGGCTGCTCAGTGCCAATTGTACGATCTTTGTGAATTGACTGGCTAACCAGGGGGCAACTGGCTGGCGTCCACAACCTCATCCGCTTCCTTGGGAGCAATCTCCTCACTGGGAGCGTACAGAGGTGATCGAGGTAATGCCATCAAACCGGTACGGGCCGACTCGAGGATGCCAAACGGTGCGACGAGCTTCAAGAAGGAGTCGATCCTCGACGGCTTCGCGGAACTGGTTGATTGTCAGCTTGAGCAGCTAGCAGGCATGTCGCGACTTACATTTCCACGATGCAGCTGGTGGTGCTAATGTCCAAAACCTTGCCTCCGAACTGGTGGGCGAAGTAGGTAATGGTCTTGAGGTGCTCGTGTTTATGTCGCAACGCTTCGCTTGCAGCCAGTTTGCTGGGGTGGAAATCGGCTGAAGACTCCTCGAGCGACTGAGTCTGTCGCTCACCGCCTTCGGCAGCCTGTTGGCGGTCGCCCGCGGTGATCTCCCGATGGTGAGCAAGGAGCTCCTCGAAATACTCGGGCCCGAGGATGTTGAGCTTTGTGAGGAGAAGCTCCCGCTGGACGAGAGCGGAATTGCTGTAATCCAAGACGGCCCAGACGGGCACAAGGTCTTCGAGTTGCCTTCGAGCCTGCTCGACGACGCCATCTTGGCCGGTGAGGACGATGGTCATTCGAGACAGGTCCTCGACCTCGGTATTGCAGACGACGAGGGAATCGATGTTGAAGCCTCGGGCGGCAAGGATGCCGGACAGGCGAGACAGCACGCCGGGCTCGTTCTGGACCAGGCAGTTGAGGATGTGACGCTTCGGGGGCGCCATTGAGGGAGTGGGCGTCTCGTACAGGATATTGGAGACGGCGGCCTGAGCCGACCATGACGGCGGCGAATTGGCGACGGGTAGACGGGCAGATCGATTTCGCAGGGCCTTGTAGGCGATGGCGGCGGTCGAGCTGCTGCCGGACGATGTACACCGGACGGCCCCGAGCGAAGTCGGCGGCGGCCGGCTCCATCTGGCGGCTGCTGCCCGCCAAAGGGCCGCCCCAAAGGGCCGCAACGATGTCATCTAGCGACGAAGTGAGGAGCAGTAGGGTTGGCTCCCAGAGTGCCAGAAGAAATCAATGGCCTTTCGTTTGAGATGGTGGTGAATTGAGGCCTGTTAAGGGGTAAAGGGGAAGAAAAGGAATATAGAGAGAGGATGGATGCTGTTCTACACTCCAACCAAGTTGGGCTTTGCTCGAATCAGGTCCGATACCGGGACAAGAAGACAGTCAATGGAAGACCTGACGAGGGTCCTTGCATGTGCAGGGCGCCGTATAGATAGGTAGATCTTGATTGGCATGGAACCGGCCGAGGGGCAGTTTTTGCCATCCGAGGGTGAACCGTGACGAGTCACGTGTCAGTCACGCCAGCTAGACACACACATTCTGGGTGGGGTCGTACAGCGAACCAATCAGCACATCGCAGGCGCTGTGTTCAAATTTCCATCCCGCAGCGCCTCGCCAGCAACTCTCTCACCACCACCACCATCACCCCAAAACCCTTCAGAATTTGCCACTCGCGAGGCTCTCCTTGGTCCGCGTCGGCTCTACCTGCCTATATACCATGGCCGACGATGATCGCTACAATGGCAAGCGGTCTCGCTTCGACCAGACCGAGCCTGACTCCAGACGGTCCTCCCGCTTCGACCGACGTTCCCGCTCGCCGCCCACACGCCGCGCCGAGGCTCGCGATCGCAGCCCGCTCGCCCGCGACGGCGCCTCTGAATCACGGAAGTCTCCTATAGACGCAGCAGCTGCAGCCGGTACTGTCTCTTCTCCTTTCAACTGCTCTTGCTGTGAGGCTGACGGCGTTGGCCAGCCGCTGCCGCCGCCCGCATCAACGCCCAGCTACAGGCTCGCAAGGGCATCCAGCATGTCGACGTGCCGCCCATCAATAGGCCCGACCAGAGCCATAGTCCTTCCGCTCCCTCAAGGCCCGCTACCTCCTCCGTCGGCTCCGGTCAGCCTCGCAAGATTGACGGCGAGATGTACGTCTCCGATGGCGACTACATCAAGGATATTGAGGTCAACGACTTGCGAAACCGTTACGTGCTCACCAAGAGCTCCACGCAGAGAATGGTAATTATTCTTGATGCTCCACTGATCCTCCAGATGCACTCCAACTCGGGCACTTGCAGTTGCTGCCTCACAACCAGCACTACTTGCTTGCGTAGCACACAGCTCGTATGCTAAAATCTCTCTTTACTCCTACTAACATCCTCTTGCCTTAGATCAAGGAACAAACCGGCGCTGGTACGCATCAAACCTGACCGACCCCGCTGCTTTGCACGCCATGTTGACTTCCCCCTCCCCCTTCCCCCAAGACGTTACCACACGTGGCAGCTACTATCCCAACAAGAACATGGCCACCGCTGCCGTGAGTTTTGTGTGCCGGCCAACTTACTGAGTCTGCCGCTGAAATACGTCGCAGAATCCTCCCTTGCACCTACATGTCACGAGCACCACCAAGGAGGGATTGGAAGCTGCCGTGGCCAAAATTCAGGAGTACATCCAGCAGGAATTGCCGCAGCTTGTGGATGAGCGACGCTTCCGCCGGCGAGACCAGGAGCAGCCGCATGTCGAGCGGGACGAATACGGACGGGTACAACCACCTTGCCATACGTGAGCCGTATGACTGGGCATTCGTTGACATGACTTTTTTCTCCAGCGCAAATGGCCCGAAGAGAAGGTCTTCGTCGACCTCGAGCCTTTACCTGGCTTCAATCTTCGCGCCCAAATCGTGGGCTCTGGCGGCTCATACGTGAAGCACATCCAGTCGGAGACAGGCTGTCGGGTGCAGATCAAGGGTCGAGGGTCCGGGTATCTCGAGGTCGCCACCAACCGTGAGTGCGACGAGGAAATGTTCCTTCACGTCACGTACGTCTCCCCCCTCGTTCAGAAGGCCGCATGTTCCTACTGACTGTCCATCACAGCGGTCCCGACCCGAGAATGGTTGAAAGGGGCAAGGAGCTCTGCGAGGATTTGATGACCAACGTACGTCTACAGTACGAGGAACACAAGTCTCGGCCCCCCCGTTACAACGATCGCGGCGCCCTTGGGGACCACCATCGCGGAAGCAGAACTCACGATCAGTCGTACTCCTACGGCCGATCTGCTTCTGATCATCAGGTACCGTCTTCGAGCAACGCCGGCGACGGGGGAGCCAACAACGCGGCCAGTGCTGCAGACTGGTCCCAGTATGCCGCACAATACTACGGCAATGGCCAGGATCCCTATGCTGCCTATGGGGGCTATCAGAAGTAAGTCGGCAGACGCATAGCGGCAAAGTGAATGGGTTCAGTCTAACAACTACAACAGCTACGTGGCATGGTATCAGTATTACTATCAAACTCAGGCTCAGGGCGCTCCCGGTCAAGTTGCGTCAGGCCAACCAGCGGCACCACCACCCCCGAGCGAAGCGGCGCCTCCGCCACCGCCTTCCGAGGCCCCCCCTCCACCTCCCAGTTCCTCGTCGCCTCCCCCCCCTCCTCCTTCGCATTCTTCAGTGACCACCTTCAATGCGGTACGTTATATCCTCATCGGGCCCTAGTCTGGTGGCGGTTGCTCATATCAGTTTTAGGTTCCTCCTCCGCCCGGCCTGTAACTAAGCGGCGCAGCGAATCCTCAAGCTGAGCCGACGGGCGAGCTCTCGGTTTGCGTATGTCCATGAGGATAACTGACGGAGGTGGGCTCACGGCTGACGAGAGGTCGAAGGCCGTCTAGGAGCCCCTAGATGGAGCGCCGAGACGGTGCGATGGTTCGAGTTGCGACTCATTTCACGTATCAGTATCATTCTGGCATGGCTTCCCATCTCGCTGAACAAAGAGCCAGCAACAGGCTGCAGCACCTTTTGAGGTGACGACTCGCGAGGCTAGCGGAGAGGAGAGGGCAACGACGCGAGACGCGGCTAGTAAACTTCAGGAGACATGGACGGTGACGATTGCGAAAAGGGTCGCGCTAGAGGCCAGGACATAGCTTCTCTGCATCAATTGATCAGGCCCGACGGGCTGGTACAAGGTGCTGGATTGGCCTTCACGTTTAGCTTGTTATTGAGTGAAAATCAACCCGGAGCAACAGAGCAGGGTCGGGTTTTAACAGCTTTGATATCATCCAATCGCGTTTCCTGTGTGAGTAGAAAATGGCATTCTCTGTCGTAGTCGGGCAATGAGATGCACCCTTGTCTGGTCCGGGGAAGAGACGGATGTTCCACGTTGGATAATTGAAAGCGTCGGGCTTCTGCCGTTGGATTGGAGTCGTGCTTTTCTCGTAAAGAGACTGTCACGCAGCAGTCCGATCTCGGCCCGTGCATGCATTATCGATAACGCCACGCCCAGAACCAATGTTCGCGACAAGCTGAAGAATCCATCAAGGACGAACAACTGCAAAGCAGCAGCATGAGCCACCAACGATACCCTTCGCATGACGCCATCAAGGAGCCGCACAGTGTCTCCGTCAAGGTTCTAAGGCAAGCCTCTGCACATGATGATGATGATGTCAAGGACGGCTCGGCTGATCACCGTACAACAGGCTCTCCCGGCCGTCGCTGGTGACGCAGTACCCGATCGATCGACCTCTGACGCCAGCGTCGGCATTGCCGAAGCCGGCGCCTGCCTCGCTCGCCTGCCGGACAGAAGCGCAGACGTGGGCGGCGCCATTCTTGCTCAGCCCCATTCTCAAGTTGCCGGTGTCATTCGGGTCGGCCCACGTAGGCGAGACGTTCAGCTGCACGCTCTGCGCCAATAATGACTTATCGGACGACTCGGACAAGAAGATATGCGATGTGCGCATCGCAGCGGAGATGAAGACGCCGGGACAGGCCACGGCGCAGGAGCTGGAGTTAATGCCCGCCTCGGACGATGACGGCGGGAGCTGCGACCTAGACAGCGGCGGCACGGTGCAAAAGGTGCTCTCATTCGACCTCAAGGAGGAGGGGAACCACGTGCTCGCGGTGACGGTGAGCTACTACGAAGCGACGGAGACGAGCGGACGGACTCGAACCTTTCGCAAGCTATACCAGTTCATCTGCAAGCCGTCGCTCATCGTGCGGACCAAGGTCGGCAGCCTAGGCGGCGACGACGACGGCAGGCGAAGATGGGTTCTGGAGGCGCAGCTGGAGAACTGCAGCGACGTGACGGTACAGCTGGACAAGGTGGCCATGGAGCTGGACGAGGGGTTCGCCTGTGCCGACTGCAACTGGGAGTCAAGCGGGAGCTCGAAGCCGCTGCTGCAGCCTGGAGGCGTCGAGCAGGCGTGTTTTGTCGTCGGCGAAGAGCGGGAGCGGGACACGGCGCAGGGCAGGGTCACGTTTGGGACGCTTGGGATTGGGTGGAGGGGTCAGATGGGCAATAGGGGTTTCCTGTCGACGGGAAAGCTGGGCACGCGGGGGAGGTGACGCGCGAGATGGAGACGCCTACTATATTGAAGGACCGAAGGGAGGCAGAGCTTAGAGTTGAGGAGCTTAGAGATGGAGGGCCGGCCCACTGCTTGCTCCCCCTCACCCCCACCCCCATCCATTGCCCCGGACCTACTTAAGTGGCTAGGGAGACGAACGCGTCCGAGCGCGGGAACGGCCGGGCGAAAATCAGATAGCTTGACGGTGGCCAAGCTCGTATCTGGTGGAGGAGGCGGGGAGGCTGGGGGCAGAATTTTACTTTCGTCTCTACTAGTAGTATCTCGTGGGCTTCCTTCTGCTGTGTCATCATTCATCCCGACTTTTCAGCGTCTACCTACTTGTATCGATGTTGAAAAATGGCGATAACCATCCCCCTTGCCCCCCTCTGCCCCCTTTTCCAGGCACGTCTAACGGTCCGTGTGCTGAGGCACGTGGCGCGGGTGAGCTCATGTACCGAATTCCGAGACTCGTGTCATCCATGCAGTACTGGCCCGTCTTTTTGACTGGAAGTGACGAGATATCTGTGTACAAGCTACCCACCACAGACAGCCGGCACTTGTGGCCCCGCAGGTTCTCGTGAAAAAAAGTACCACATCCCGGGAAAAAAGGAAAGACAAGAAACAGGGAAAGAGCAAGGAGAAGTAGTAGAAGAAAAGGAAAAAAGAACGGCGCACGCGCCTCGTGACGTTGGCAAGGGTTTTGTGTTTACACTTGCAGTCCGTTATATTTGTATCGTGCTTTCTGATCCATTTTTAGGAGCACGCACACGTGCATACTCATACAGTTAACTCGTACATACAGACATACTACGCGCCATGACCGAATCTGCAGCTGCAAGCCCCTGATCGGCCGCGTTCTTTTTCCTTCTTTCACGACCTCAGGGGCCGCACGCGGAGCCGAGTCAATCTTTTTAGGTACCTGCTGCGGAGGATTATTCGTGCAAACGCGGGGAGGCGTTCGGAGAGACGCGACGTGGCGCCTAGTCGGTTGGATCGTCCGTTCCGTCTTCCCGGACCTATCGCCACCGGCTGGCTGGCCGGGGCTCCGCGCCGAGTCCGACCAACGAAAAAAGCTTTATCGAGAGCTTTCGACCCAACTGCGAGAGACGGGACGAATAGATAGATAGGAACTTGTAGATATAGAGTTATATATATATATATATATA
>LAZP02000073.1:0-51104 GCA_001272575.2 Ophiocordyceps unilateralis
CCCCCCCCCCCCCCCCCCCCCCCTCTTTCACACGCTCGTTATGCTAAATCCATGTCCCGTCCATAGGCTGAGATATGCGGTAACATTGCCTCATTTTCAGGCTATGTGAAGTTTCCCCCGAACACGATGAAATCAACTCGACAGCCGAATGATATGAACTACTTCTTCTGGTATTTTCCAGCCCAGGAGAAGCCCGAGAAATCACCCGTCGTTGTATGGCTCAATGGTGGGCCCGGAGCAACGGACATATTGGGAATCTTCGCCGAAAACGGTCCATGCAAAATTGACAAAGATCTCAAACAAGTGCCAAATCCTAACTCATGGAATAAGAAGTACAACATGCTTTATGTCGACCAGCCAATGCATGTCGGTTACAGCTACGATCAACCCACCAGGGGATTCTTCCATCCAGAGAACGGCACATTTCAGGCCTTGGGGCCCAACGACAAGCCTCCACCGTTTAAGGAAGAGTTTATAGGAACCTTTAGTTCTCAGGATCCCCAGTCGACTGCCAATACCACGCTGAATGCGGCTCGGCACTTTTGGAACTTGATGCAGGTCCTTACGCGAGATTTTCTCAAAGACCAACCTTCGGATGGCACATTGAGCATCTGGGCGGAGTCTTTTGGAGGCCACTACAGCCCGGTCTTCGCCCGCTTTACCCAAGACCAGAATATTCGGATAGCAAAGGGTAAGCTAAACGATTCAATAACTCTCGACTTGTCAACTGTGGGCATTATGAATGGCTGTGTGGACACCGAGACCGAGATTCTTTCACGACCAGAGTTCGCATTTGACACAAACACATACGGCATCCAACACATCTCCAAGGAGGAACGAGACGCGGCCCGCGAGTTATTCAGTAAGCCGGGTGGCTGCCGAGACATGCTGCGCCAATGCAATCGACTGGGGGCCAGCAAAGATGTTGCCTTTGTTGGCAGAAACGATGAGGTGAACAAAGCCTGCAGTGAGGCAGAAAGATTCTGCTCGGAAAAGGTCGATGGCGCATACTTCAAGCAACCAACTAAAAGGTCGACGTTCGATATAACACAATGCGTCTTCTCTACCGACGTGCCGAATGAAAACTTTCGGCGATATCTGAATTCGCAAAAGGTCATCGATGCCTTGCAACTGCCTGTCAATCTAACAGAGTTCTCGCGAACGTGCTTCGAGGAGTTCGAAAAAACAGGAGACGGTGTTCGAAGACACATGCCCGCTATTGCTTCTCTACTGGACCTGGGCATCCCTATAGCCATGGTGTACGGGGACCGAGACTGGATTTGCAACTGGCGAGGCCAGGTTAGCAAGGCAATCAAGCACACCCAGGCTGATCGTTTTTTCAACCATTCTGGATATACCGACATCGAAGACGACGGCAAAGTTGTCGGCCAGGTTCGCCAGCAAGGACTCCTTTCATTCACCCGACTCTTCCAAGCCTCTCACTTCGCCTCGGCCTCTCAGCCCGAATCCTCCTTCACCGTCTTCGACCGAGCGATGCAGAACAAAGACATTGCTACGGGAAAGATTGATGTCGACGCCGGGTTTGCCACGGAAGGTTCCGTGGATTCTACAGTTGCCTCTGAAAGGCCTGCACTGCTCGCCCCAGTATGCAGCTTGCTCAGCATAGGTGAAACTTGCGCGAAAAACCAGATCGAGGCTGTGGTGAATGGAACGGCGGCGATTAAGGACGGCATCGTAACAAGCCCGCAGCTTCCGCCTGGGATTTGCCCAACGTCATAGGCTGGAATACGTGCACATGGGCTTTCCTCCAAGGCTCCACACGGGACTCTGGAGAATGCATAGATGAGCATATGCTTAGGGCGCGAGGCGATATAAACTTTCTTCTTGTATTTATTCCCTTTCTTCTCTTTCTACTCGCCTCTCCTCTCCTCTCCTCTCCTCTCCTCTCCTCTCCTCTTCTCCTCTTTTCTCTTTCTCGAAAAATGCTCTCTATAGCTCCCTCACGATTCTTTTTCTCACACTATCAAGAAGACCGACTGATATCAACCATCTTCGAACCAAAGAATAGCGAATGAAAAAGCTGTTGACGTTCTACGACTACCGAAAGACAGGGACTAGGGTTCATTATACGTGCGTAACATTTTGGGATTGTAGTCTGGCGCATAAATGAAGGATGATCCGATGCAATGAAGGTAAATGACGAGCTACAGTTGACCTTTTCCCCGATATCCTGTCTTACACCTTACAAGCCGACGCAGGAAGATTGATTGTCACACCGTTTCATGAACGCGCCGGTAGTGAGATGCTGTCTCGATTCGGCGTCGATCTACCAGATACAATCTGCACTGCATGGCCATCCTTTCGTCCGTCCGAAGTTATAGTTTGTCGAGAGAAACCCCCCACAGGTGGGCCGCCTCAATCCCAGACGCCTAACAAAGTTTTATTGAAAGACGGAACCGTGGCATTCGTTAAGCTTGTCCGCCGCGGTGATAAAAAGGCCCTCATCCGGGAGCTTGACAACTATACCAAAATCCACGCAGCCAATATGGACAACACGTTATCAGTCTCGCGTCTTCAAGGTCTAGTTGGAGTCAAGAATGGCTTAGTTATTGGCCTGCTCCTGACCTATATTGACTGGAGCCGCGTGACGCTGGCCTGTGCCGCTTCGAAGCCAGACACGCCTACAAACCTTCGAGAGAAGTGGGCAACGCAGGTTCAACATACAGTTCAGAAATTGCACGGTGCAGGTATTTCCTGGGGCGATGTGAAACCGGATAAGTGTTGATCGATAGAGTTGAACATGCTTGGGTCGTTGATTTCCGTGGGGGATATACCGAAGGTTGGGTGCCTAAAGATTCAATAGGGACGATAAAGGGCGATCTTGTTGCCCTCGGCAAACTGATGAAATTTCTTGGTGTAAAGCCCTGGTCGGAGGAAGATTTTAAGAAGCTTGGCTATGAGAACTCCGGAACTATACGGACGATGAGGATCGTTCCTCAGGAAGCGCATAAAGTCAGGATTGATAAGTCATTTCATGATGAAATTCCACTCGCTATTCGTCATTGTCTGAAGCATGTACTTTGAGGTGAATCGTCAAAGGGTCCTAGACATAGTCTTGTAAAACGCAGGTATGGACAAGGGATGGAGGACACCATGAACCCCAGCGTGGGTTTTGCTCAACGCCCGGATGAGCGAGGCGCTCCTGCAACACTGGCCTACAATTCGAACGAGACATCGCAAATAGCCTCGTCAAAGGCTTCGACCGCTAGCATTTCCAACGCCTTCTGCTCGAGTGGGTTGTCGTAGAGAACCACTCGTTCCGTGTCTGCGAGCAGGAAATACTATGCAGCATATCCGAGCACCTAACCATTTTGACAAGATAGTTATAGAGCTTTCTGTTGCGCAACCCCCGCAGTCGAGAAGAAGGTCGAACCGCGGAGTGATATTGATGCCTTTTGGATCTGCTCAGGCCCACGACTCTCTTCTTGTGCTCAAAAAGTACATGGGCGACCCGACGTGCCCAGCCACCATCCTGCGCTCAACAATCCAAGTAGATGCTCCGTGGTGAAATTCCGAGAGAGAAGGAAATCAGTCGGGGCTCCCCGCCCAGATCGGTGGGCCCAACAGCGCTTGCTTTCATTGATCTGTAGTCTCCAGTTAACACATTCTCTTCTATGCCAAGCTTCGTAAAGCCTTGAACGGGTATTTCAATATGACCCATACGCCATACAGGATTCTCCGAGACATTTCGTTGATTTAAGCGGACATGTACGTTGCAGTCCACGACAGACGAAAGGTTGGACCCATGACGTCGTAACACTCAAGACAAGGAGGTTAATTACGCAGGCGATAAACCGCTGCAAAGGAAAAGTGGGAAGCAAAAGGTGTCCGGTTGAACATGGGCACGGAAAATGTTTTGGCGTCATTGGCCAAGCCTTTTCCCGCCGAACTATTGACAGTTATTTTTGTCGTTGGACTCGTGTCGCAATCTCGGATCTTCGAGAGGCCAGTCTCTCGACACGATCCCCTCCTCCACTAAGTGAATATTGGCAAGACTTTTTCGCCCAATGATTATTATCCACGGCCTTCGATGCCGACACGAGAATTCCTGCATCTTGTGGCCAGTTGCGGACCTTCCGTCGTACTCGAGCTTCCCTTAGCCATGACAGCCCCATGAGCAGGAGCAGTCGCTTCGAGCATTTTTTTCTTTGCAGCAAGCCCAGAATCCTGAAAGGTTGTCTTCCATGGTAAAGGCAGGGCAGTTTCTCGACCGGACGGCAAACTGGCCTCCAGCCCTGGTGCAGCAGCTCTCGGTCAATTCTTCGTCGTTTTCGTTGTCTCTAATGCATTTGCAGGCGTTCGCAACAGACAATAGCGAGATGGCGTAGGCAAGAGCAAGCTGGTACTTCATCTTGGCCTTCTTTTGACCTCGTAATTAAGTTCAGGCGAGAGTGGGAGAGTAGGTTTGTGGTGACGGTTGAGCAGATCACTGCGGCTGTTGTTCCCTTTATAGATCTCGGCCGAATGATAAACAATGATTGGATTTTCGAAACAAGCATGTAATTCAAGTCTAGCATCGCCCATCAATCAGTATGTCTGCTTCTATCTTCGTATAACTTTCCCATTCGAATTCCAGTTCGTGTTGATAAGCCGTCCCGACTGTCTTATAACATTGCCTCTCAAAAAGAGCCTCCACATTCGCATCGCCGGCCGCCATTCCAACTGAAAATTTCAGTGTCCGGCCCGCGATATAGAGTTGAAGTTTATTCAACAAAGACCTTGATACAGTCTCCCTGCAAGACACACCTTTTTTGAAACTTGGCCGACCGCTGTCCCCCGCTCAGCGGACCATGTAGAAGTTTGACGAACACCCTGAGAAACAGGCACAAAACTCTTCTGGATTCACTCTATACTCATGGCATTCCATTTCTCCAGCAACTGTCCCATCTCAACAAGAGCCTCCACCTCCCCGTCCTCCCTCAGCAAGTTTCTCATTGCCTCGATCGGTGGCAGCGCAAATGCCAGTGATGTGTCCGCAGGTTCCTCATTGCCAGCTCCCAGGCCCTGCAGGTACGGGAGTGAACGAGCCGGAACTGCCACGTCGAGTGACCATGCCATGGCCATCACGCCTTGGAGGATGAAGCGTGCCATGGGGAAATCGCGGACCGTTCGGCGTATCATTATACACACCTCGACGAAACAATGCGGAACTCGAGCGTCTTCAAGGTATTCCACGAGGATGAGGATTGCGTTGTAGAGCCCGCAGAGAGTCATGCAAGAGTACTCAACTGGCTTGAATTGGCCCAGAAACTTCTTCACCAGTTCGGCGTCAGCCATGGCTCGTTCGATCAAGAGGTCACTGGCTAGGGCGTTTCGCGCTTGATCAAACATCGTTCTGGAATGCAGAGGTCGTAGTATACTTATAATGACTTCATCGGCATAAACACTTTATTGCAGTACAGTCAGCGCTTGTTCAGGAGCTTTGTTCGGCGAAACCAGAGTTCGTCGCGTACTGTAGAAAGCAGGTCTGGGGCGTGAAATTGCCCTCAGCCGTGAGATGTCTTTGCAATCGGTGCCTCCAGCTCTGGTTTTCTGCGTAAAACTGTCGCCTCTTCGTCAAGTCGATTTCGCTCCCAGGCTCCTGAGAATCGGCGTTCCACTGCATCACTTCATACAGCGCCAAGGATAATTCACAAGTTGCATCGAGAATACCTGGAACGAAGGGCGGAGAAGTGCTGGTGCTTGTAAAAGGTTCTCCGTTGAAGTCCAAGTTGACTGAAGGACAGTTTGAAGAGACCGCCGGCTCAAAACATCGAGGCACGTTTGGAGGCTTCAGGAGAGATTGCTGTAGATAGACATAGCCCACGATGCTGTGACGAGGTTATATGAGCGGCCCGGGAGATCATAAGTCTGTGATTAGAACCCGCGAACTGTTACCTTTCAAAACAGAAAAGGCCCCAAATGACCTTGGAGACTATTTGTTCCTCCCTGCTTCGGCTAGCCTGGCCATCATTGGGGCTAGATTGCTTGAAAGTATGAGGCAAACCCAGCCGGTGCAGCATCTCGTAAGCAGCGTAGCGATAAATCTACCATATCCTACGTATTAGGACAAGACTGGCCGGGCATTTTATCAGGGAGTGGTAGAAGCCGACAACTCACAAATCCTTGCTTGTCGGTGCCGCGGTAGGCCGTGACGGTAAACAGGATTGCCAAACCCTGCACAGTCGGCAGTGAGGCACGACCGGCCTCCTGGTCCCATAGCTTCTTGGCTTCGTTGACAAATCTGGCGCTCAGGTCCTCACCGGTAACTGAGCTGTGAAATTTGGCTGCGGGAGATGTAAACTAGGCCGGTCAGCAGGTCAAAACATTGCTATAGCTTAGATGGCGACGCACGCATCTCGAGGCACACATGGCGTTGACAAGAAAAGGGGAACAATATCTGGCCTTTTCAATGTCGTTACTTCGCATATCCTCGAGAAATGCCTCACGATCAATGAAGGGAAAGAAGAAAGGATCGTCCCAGACAAAGAAGGAGGCAATCAAGTCAGATACCAAGCCATTACCGGCTACCACCGTCCACGGACGCGCCGACAATCGCAAGGGGCTGTTGAGAAGAGCCCTCAAATCGGCTGCTCGCAGCCTCGGGTCGCTCGACGCCGCTTCACTAGCTGGATCAGGGCCGTGCCGTAGCGAAGCCGAG
This sequence comes from Ophiocordyceps unilateralis, assembly GCA_001272575.2. Lineage (NCBI taxonomy): Eukaryota > Fungi > Ascomycota > Sordariomycetes > Hypocreales > Ophiocordycipitaceae > Ophiocordyceps > Ophiocordyceps unilateralis. Next base: position 6,662 of record LAZP02000073.1, read on the forward strand.
ACGTCTCTAGCCAGCCGCAGTATGGCCATGGGGTCTTCCGTGGCACGAATCTTGGCGAGTATGTCGGCCGCCTCGTGCTTGGGCAATTCGCCGAGTGAGCGAAAGAAGTTCAACAGCGTCACGTTTTCTTGCTTCAGGAGGTCGGCCCGGTTCTTTAAAAGGGCGATACCGGCGGCCGTCGACTCCTCTGGCGGATAAACACACAATGTCCGCCTGGTCTGGCAGGGTGTGCAGCTTGGGCGCTTGCCATCGCAGCGTACCTTGCGGCTGCGACAATGCTCACAGGCGACAGGTACTTGCCTGCGCTTGGGGAGTTGCCTTGATGATGACGGGAGTTGGTTGCCTGACGGAGCTGAGACTGCGCTGGGGAGCAGGGGGCGGAGAGTGCTTCTCATTCTGGTTTTGCAGAGACGTTGGGTTGCCGTGAGACAGAAGCTAAGACGTTGAAGCTGTCACGTGCAGTCAGACCTCATGCAACGTAATTGTACAACAAGAAGCCTTGTTCATGTGCCGCGAAGCTCGCCTCAGTCCGTCATCGTCAAGACCGTTGACTTTTCACCGTAGTCATTGGCAAACTCAGGGCTATATTATCCCTAGGCCGAGTTGTCATTGCTTGTCTTTGTTAGCTACCGTCTGCTCGCTCAATGCCACCGTACCGAGTCTCGCGGACTTTGATACCGTTCAAATGGCCAACATACGTCATGACGTGCGTCATTTATGTGACGATGGTATCGTCTGCCGGTGCTTACGGACGGGTGCAACGGTGAAGACGATTTGCAGACACATCGGGTTAGGACCGGAGGAACTTGCCCAGCCAAAGGCCAAGGGGAATCTACACTACCTACATAACCTACCGACCTACCCAGGTAGCTCTGATGTATCTAGAGTCCTCGTGCATGACGTCAATTGAAGACTCGAAACGCTGCTCCTTCTGGGCAACTGGTGATAACTTGATGAAGCTTGGCCCGGCGACACGGTCGATCCGCAGCTGCAATTCCTGTTTGGGATGAATTATCGTCATTGAAAATTCCATCATGCCTTTGCAGGGATTGCCAGGAACTACCCGACCGTGGGCGTCAGGGATGGCGCCTTAGGCTGATGATGACAGCCATCTTCTATTACGGCCACTGTACCTTTAACCTGCAACCTGACGTACGGGGAAAGATGGCGTATGATCCGTTATGGCTTGAGCCGGTTCAGTACCTTAGAGCCGGGAATAGCAACCATAGGAAAGCCGAGGAAGATATCCGTGGCGCCGAATAGCTATGATGACACTGCAACCGACCCTTCTGCGTCGCATTGCATGCCCACGGAGGATTTCAGCTGTTAACTAGTTGCAATTAGGACCCGAATCTTGCCTCGCCGGCTGCGATTCGGACCTTGGCCAAGATTGTGCCGAAGCCGAGCAGCTGGGGACATGGTGAAGTATGACGGAGCATGCAACATTGAGCAGAGCCGCACTTGGCCTCGCGGTCAGTGTCTACAAGAAATGGCCTGAAGCAGGCATGGCTTTCGTCGTATATCATTCATGCCTCACATACCATTTCCGAGCCTTCCATTACTTTCTAAGACGACTCGTGATTTGCGGGACGCCTCATCAGAAGGACCCTTAAACTACGGTGTCTCGCCTACCGACCTGATCTTGCTCAGGTCCGGGGGGAGGGGGGGCTCAAGAACGCCATCCTTACGAGCCAACAGCCGTTGAGGTCGACCAAACAATATACTATGCCCCCTGAATTATGTCAAGACAGCGCTGACAGTAGGACTGACTGTAGAAAGGGACTTGCCGACGCGGGATGAGCTTCGTCTTTAACTAAGCTAAAGAACAGGGAGCGACGTAAAAGAGTCAGATGGAAACCAGCTGCCTACAATTAGTTTGTGAAAAGGGTCGAACAGCTGAAATGACGTAGTCTCCAAGCATGCGGGTGTAAAATCCAGCCTCGCAGTAGGTGAAGTAGTACTGGTTATTGGCAGAGTTAGAGCCGACTGAATGCGACCATGAGAAGGGGAAGCTCACCTCCCATCGCCGCCGGTATGCCTCGATTTCATCCTCCGTCGTGTCCGGCTTTGCCTTGACGAAGATGGCTCTCGTCTCGGGCCAGGCTCCCAAGAACTTTTGGCGCCAGCGCTGCAGCGTCCGCACGTAATGCGGTCCGATGTTTTCTACCGTCTCGACTTCTAGCGCCCCTTTGGATCCGTCGTGGATGGCCATCAGCAGGTCGTGGCTTGAGTGAAGATAGCCTCCAGGGAAGATGTAGCGGCCCATGAAGGTCTCGGCGTTTGGTGAGGATTTTCTGCTCATCGTTGTTGTTCAGAGTCACGGTTAGCTTTGTCGATGGATAGGCCCCAAGGACCGCATTCCTACATGTACTCACCGGTGGGTTGTGATTCCCTGAATCACCATGAGGCCGGTCTCTGGGTTCAGAAGAGCAGAAATCTCCTGGAAGAAGCGATTCATGAAATTGCTTCCCACGTGTTCCAACATCTCAATGGAGATGACTTGGTCATAGCCTCCCTCAACTTTGGGCGCTTCTCGATAGTCGCAGAGGACAATGTCAATGTTGTCTTGGAGCCCGGCAGCCACAATCTTGTCCTCAGCAAACTGCTTCTGTTCTTTGGAGAGCGTCAGGCCCGTCACTCTGCACCCCGTCTGCCTGGCAGCCTCGATGGCCAGGTGGCCCCATCCGCATCCAATGTCGAGCACATGGTGGGACGACGAGATCTTAGCCTTGTCAATGATGTTTTGTACCTTGCGCAACTGCGCTGACTCGAGGGACTCGTTCGCGTCGCCGGACCACAGCGCTGACGAGTAGTTCATGTCTTCGGACAGGAAGTTGCTAAAGACATCGTTTGATTCGTCGTAGTGGAAGGCGATGTTGAGCCTTGACCTGGATGGAACGTTGCCCGGGTCGAGGTAACGAGCGGCGAGCGGAAGCAGCTGGACAAAGGTGATGTCGGTTGAGTGGCCCAGAGTGTCTAGATTCGCTATGTGAAGCTTGAAACAGCGTCATTGGATTGGCCTCTCCAGATCATCTCGGGGTGACCCTGTGCTTACGCAAAATAGGCCCAAAAGATCATGGCAATCAACCTCCTGCAGCATGTAGGCTTCTGCAAATCCCTACAGGCATCGATTTCATTGATATTCGTTCGGCCTGAATCTCGGATAGCGGGTGACGCACCAGGTCCATCGACTGGAACATCCTCACCCAGGCACGGGCGTTGTTGACCATGACCACGACGGCTTGATCCGAGCCGTCGCCAGGACTAGTACCCAGTGCCACGTCCGGCTCATCATGGCCAAGGTAGTTGAGTTTCAATCGTAACTGACCGTGACGAATGCGACCGAGTGCTCGGCAAATAAGTGATCGAGCGAGCGCCTGCAACCAGCTTTCAGTCATGGCTCGTCATCAAGTCAAGGATGAATGGCAGACTAGGTAGAAAGGGGAAAGGAGACGATTCTGCGTGCCGTCTTTAACGTGAGCTAGCGTGGCAAGCCATCTGGTCCCATGCGGGGAGGGTAGCCAAGCAACATGCGGAATAGGATCGGCGGGCTCGCTTACTTGCTTCCTTTTGCCAGCCAAGAGAGGAATGTCACACACAGGCCTGCGCGAAGTCTTACAGAGACTTGCCCTAGCGCTGTGGCCTGATCGGACATATGTACATACATACATGTAGGGGTGATATGATGGTGACATTTGTATGCATTAATTGAATTACTATCCATGTCATGGCCCTAGTCATTACCAATTCCCAACCGAAGTGGTAGAAATAGATACCGCCAGAAATCAACCTCTTTAGTCGACACGACGCCTTCGAAGATCAGGTCTTTGTAGGCCTCCGTGGCACCAGTTTCCGATTCCTGCCCCTCGCCGCTCGAATGTTTCAGACATATCTAACATGACGTTCCTAAAACTTTTGAGGCTCCTTGGTATTTATTCGATATTGTGTAAAGCCGAAAAGGGATCCTGTTCCAGATCAAGCACTCCCAGCAAAATCATCTCGTTGATAGCGTTGTGATGGTGTCATCCGACTCCAGCCCTGACGAGACGGCGCGAGGACTCGAACTCGGCTGTCACACGCATGAAATCGTGGACATCTGGTGGCGAGGCCAGAACGTGAGATCGGGAGGCGTGAAAGGTTGCTTTCTGACCGGCTGACAGAATGGCTTCGAAATAGGCCACAGGCGAATCTCGGGCTTCGGCTTGGCTGTCTTTGCCAACGCCCAGGACATGACGTGGTCATGAGCCAGAGCTTCTGGCACTGGCTAAGAGGGACCTGGATTTGGTTAGAGGAGTCTTATTCCTCGAACGGCAAGCAGACCAGGGCCTGCGATTTACAATTGCAAAGCACCGATGCTGTAGACGTTATTCGCAAGACTCGTCTTAGCTTGGCAATGTTCTAATCCGCTAGTTGAAGCTTGCTTTTATGTTGCAGGGAAACTTTTTGATGTGTCAACTATCTGGTAACGAAAATACTGCTCTGTTGGTAATCATGGTTCGCTGCCGGATTTTGGCCATCTTCCTGGACAAGTTGAGTAATGGCCTCAAGGCCTGTCGAGTCTCACTTACAACTCCTATCGTACTCAACTAAACAGTCATTGCCACTGGGCATGACTCCTTCACTGTCTAGAGCCACGATGAGCAATGTCCTCGGGAGAGCCTCGCTTGGGCCAGTTCATCATATCCCCCACTTCTCCCCTGACGTCTTGCTGTGAGCCGCGTGTTTGCTGCTGGCGCGAGGAATCCGGCCGTTGAGCCACCTTTTCGTCTGCGACTTGGGGTTTATTGGAGCCGTGCAAGGAAGCGGCACGAGCGGTGAGATCCTCTGGGGAGCCTCGTTTGTGCCAATCGTCCAACGAGTCGTCGACAGGCTTCACCTTCGATTCTACTTCATCTCTCTGCTTCTGACCACTAGGAGTTCTCTCGGTTGAGCCCCGCGCGTCCTTTTGACCGCCTGATCGTCCAGTTCGCTGGGAAATGTCCTCGTCCGAGCCTCGCTTCGGCCAATAAATCGAATCATCGTCCGGTTGCTTGTCCTTGTGACTGGTATCATGGTGCGAGTCATGGTGAGACTTGTCTCCGTCGTCACCCTCATCAGGATAGCTGCAGCGGATACCATCAGCATCGACCCAGCATTGCTGTCCGCCCACCCTGGAGGGACAGTATTGGAACTCGAAACAGTCGTCGGCGGCCAGGACGCAGCTCTGTCCGTTGTAGACTTCCCCATCTGGACAGCGTGGCCTCGTCTCGGATACGCAATCTTGCGAGGCTCTGTCAAAGCTTGTTCCTTGCGGGCATTCGGGCCCGCTGATGGCTACGCAGCTCCTCGTCTTGGCGTTAAACTTGAAGCCGCTGGGGCAGACTGGTGCCACAAGAGAGGTGCACTCTTCGCCGTCGAAGAATGTTCCCTCTGGGCACCTCGGGCCTTCATCCACGCAGGCGGAGCCGGTGAAGATGAGTCCAGGCCTGCATTGCGGCACTGACCTCGAGATACATTGGCCGGCCCTCAACGCGTATCCTTCAGGACACTGTTGCTCACGGCCCTCCGCCACACAGACGCCGTGGATCAGCTGGTGGCCACGAGGACAGCGAGGACCATCGATAGACTCGCAACCGGCTTCACCGACGACGAAGCCAGGTGGACACTTGCCGATGCCCAACACGCAGACCCCGTTGCGGAGGCTAAAGGGCCGAGAACATGACGGCAAGACGCTGATGAGACAGTCTCCGTCCCTATTCAGCACTGATCCAGTAGGGCAGCTGGGGACCAAGTCTCTGGCAACGCAGCGATCCCCGTCAAAGTAAGCTCCGTCGTGGCAGATGGGTTTCGTGCCCCTGATGCAGTCGTACATGTCGAGGAAGCCGTCTGCGCAGCTGGGCTCGCCGTGACGAGACACGCATCTCCGTCCGTTCCATAGAAAGGATTCCGGACAGTCGGGCTCGGCTATGACGACACACTCGCCCTGCTGCGTAACGGAGCCCCGGGGACAAGAAGGTCGATCGAGCAGAACGCACTCTCCTCCGCGGACGAAGGCTCTTCCGGGGCAAGTCGGTCTCTGCGAGATGCTGCAGACGTCGCCGTCACGATGCGAGCCGCGAGGACACTCAGGAGGCGAGCGACGCACGCAGCGAGACCGGTCCAGTCGAAAGCCCGAGGGACAGACGGGAAGAGGAGTCGAGTATCTCACGCAGCGACCTCGGATAGGGGGCTGGCCGTCAGGGCATTTTCCACCGACAGCCGCGATGCCACAGTTTTCTCCGTCCCAAGTCATGCCGTCTGGACAGCAGCGGCTGCTCTGGCTGGCCTCGTCGACCGAGAATTTCATGCCCTTGAGGCACTGGGGTCTTTCGATGAGGACGCACATCCGGCCCACGAGCTGGGTGCCGCCAGGGCACTCGGGTTTCTCAACGGCGACACAGATGGACGACTCTGGGTTGAAAGAGCTATCGCCCGGGCAGCCAGGCTTCTGACCCAGCACGCAGAATCCGTCTTGTAGCAGGGCGCCATCTGGACAAGTCGGCTTCTCGCGGGTGATGCACCGACCGCTGGCCTCGTCAAACCGGGCACCCTCGATGGCACAACGGGGAAGCTCTTTGCTGATACAGACGCCTCGTTCCGGTTCAGAGCCGTCCGGGCACACGGGTCCCTTAATCAGGGCGCAGACACGGCCGTTGAAGTGCTCGCCAGGGGGACACGTAGGGGGCTTCTCAGAGATGCACACGTTGCCTTTGGGCTTGAACCCAGGACCACATTTCGCCTCTCCTTGCCTGATGCAGTACCCTCCCTTGACTTTTGTTCCAGCCGGACAGACGGCATCTTCGTGAGAGACGCAAACGCCGTCCTTGAAGTAAGAGTTTCCCTCGCAGGCCGGCTTGACGTGCTGCACGCACTTGTTCTTTACCTTGTCGGTGCCATCGGGACAGGACGGCCCATGTCCAGACAAGACGCACTGCGTGCCGTCAAACTCGGTGCCCAAGGGGCAGCACTTGACCTTTCCTGAGACGTAGTCGCGACTGGGAATGATTTGGTTCAGAGGAAGCTTGAACGGGTCTTGCTTTGGTGAGCTCAAGACTTTCTGGCCCGTCTGTGACAGTTCTGCCGCGGCCGGTAGAGCCAGGAGGAGGATGGCTTTTTTGAGGGTCATGGTCTTGCCCCGATCGAGAACAGATAAAGAAGGCATCGATGGCAGGCAAGGCCCAAAGGGCGTGAATGTGGTACCGGGCTGTGTCAGGAGATGACAGACCGTACGCGTAGGCGTAAGTCGCTTTGCATGTACGAATATTTCTTCTTTATATAGGTATAGCACGCCTCCTTTTCGTCATCACCATACACCCACGTTGGCCACTGGAACTTGACCGCTCCGATCCCAACATGAAACCTCCTCATCTTTGCATGAGCGACAACATCCGGGATCTGTCTTCCTATTTTTTTTTTTTTTTTTTTTTCCTTTCGGCCAGCTGAGTGAACGAGACATGCTTTCCCGACCTAAAGCCTCACAGGCCCGACAAGGAGGAGAACCCCGGCCACCGCGTCAGAAGCTGTGGAGACGAGATGACGCTCCGAGATCGAGCGTCAATTGACGCATCGCAGTCGGACAGTCAGTAGCTGCCCGATGTCACATCCGCGGACATGCCGAGAACCGGTGGCTTACACGGAGCCTTTTTCAGCCAGCCGTCTTCCTTCCTATCCAGGAAAGTCAAATATGTAAGACACTCCGATCCTCACTTGTGGCCCTCTGTAAGTTCAAGATCGTCAGTCGGCGTTGGGAGGCGGGGAGGTGTGTTGGATGATGAAAGTTGACAGGGGCACCGACTCGGGCAATGTACCCCAGGGGAGTGTGCATTATGAAAGTGTAAGGCGTCCAATAACCATGTCTCCGTCAGCATTTGAAATCCCCTAAATCCCGGCTCTCAGCTTTGCGGCAATTACGAGCCCAAATTGTCTCAAGCCTCCATGGCTTGACTCACGATACGACGACAACTAAGGACCTTCGCTGTTCGTGTTGTGACGAGAACTGACAGATTAGGCAAAGGATCGGGAGCTTCAGGAAGCTGAACAAGCTCCAGAAAGACTGTCTCTTTTCGTGCATGCGTCCGGATCACCTTTCTGTTTCTGGTGATCCAAGCCGGAAGCTCGATGCCGCCATGTGGCCATGGTGACCCCCTGCCGGCCAGACGGTGCACAGTAACACGAGGACGGGGGGATCTTGCTGCATAAGTAGTTGAATAGGCTCAAGCCAGTCCTTTTCGGTATATATACGGCGAGGTTGCGAATTCCCAGCATTGGCCATCATTCTTCGTTCACCTAGTCTTGATCACGACCACTCCGCGTACGCCATGAAATTCGCCTCCGCCATCGTCGTCGCCCTTTCGGCGGCCACCACGGCCTTCCAAAAGATCTCCCCGGTGGAGCAGCAAGACTGGCGAACTTGCATCTACAATGCCCTGGACAACTTCGACCATGGAAACGATGGCTCCGATGTCGCGTGCAGCACGTACGAGTGCTACCAGAAGACGGGCGAGAAATGGAGTCGCGGCGGACTCCTGAACAAGGCCGGCAGTCTTCTTCTCGTCGGCTGCAAGTTTCTGCCTTTTGTAGGTTCCAAACCAAGTTGAACGTTGTTCAGGAGACGATGCTGACGGAAACATGAAACCAGCAATCACATCATCAGGCCCAAAAGGTCACGCCGGAGGAGGAAAATGAGTGGAAGCTCTGCTTGAACAATTTGCTTCAAGAGTATCAGCTTGGTCGTGACGATCGCCACAGCAGCTGTCAGTTCTGGCGCTGCCTGCAGACCAAGTCGGAAGCATATCACCGAGGGGGCATCGCTACGAGTCTGTCTCATCTCGTCGACGGTGTCTGTTTGTTTGCTTAGCCGCGAGACTGGGCATCGAATTGCAGAAGTCCATCATGTGATTAAATTCAACGTAGCTGTACGAGTCACCTCTGGACGAAGATGCAGCAGGTCGGCTACTGGGAAAAGAGGACATGTATGGCCTAGCAAGAGCACCAGCGGTGAATGAATTTTTCCAAGTCCATGTTCATGAAAGCTGTGTGTCAATTGATACTGCGACTAGAACAGATCTTTGGAGGCGTTGCTGGAGGCAAATGAGAGAAGGGTTTGACTTCTGTTTGCCTTCGGCTATGGCAGGTCGTCAGTCTAAGTTATTGGGCCTTCACTACATGTGCGAAGGGAACGGCTGGAGACATTCCAAGATAGCTATAGAATAAAAGTGAAGCATGTGCTGAGAGGATCTACTATAGTTTTTGCTCTCCACTGTTTCTACCGTCTCGCCTCGTTCCGTATCTTCGTGGGCCTTTTTCTTTTCACCAGCCAAAGCGATGAGCCATATCTTCCGCCGATCCACGCGGTACCCAATCCAGAATATTGGCAGGAGAATCTTTCTGCATTGGTTTTTGGGCAGATTGCTGGTCGGGCACTTGCTTCATACCCAGACGGTGAGCAAGGTCCTCTGCCGAGCCTCTGGAAGGCCAATCCATGAAATCATCAGCAGGTTGCTGTTCTGCATCATGCGTGTCTCTTTCCTTGGAGTCCTGCCTAGGTGAACGGTCATCAGACTTTCGCTGAGCAAGATCATCCGAAGATCCTCGCGGAGTCCATTCAAGTGGCTTGCTTGCCGTGTCGTCGACGTAGATGGTATCCGCTGCCTTTTCGCTGATCATGTAGATGGGCAAGACGATAAAGTAACCTGGAATCTTGGGGAAAATGCTGGCATCGACAACACGTAGGTTCTCGACCCCTCGGACTCGAAATTTGGAGTCCAGCACTGCTTTAGGGTCACTTGAGGGACCGATGGGAGCCGTGCAGCAGGCGTGATGGCCCCAGGCCTCCTTTTTGACCCAATCCTTCATCTCTTCATCCGTCTTCACCTGCTGCCCGGGCCAGACTTCTCGAAAGAAGCCCGGGAAGCGAAAGTTGTTGGCAACGGCCTGCCGCGCCCAATTCATTCCCTCAACGAGGGCTTGTGCATCCAAGTCAGCCTCACCTTTGTCGTTTGTTCCCGTGTCAAAGTAGTTGAAGTTGATACTCGGAGTATCGAGAGGATTTTTGGAGCGTAGGAGGACTGTCCCTCCACGGTTCCTGGTCTGTGCCTTCAACACTATCCAAGTCCACTGTTTAGACTCCTTTGTAGCATTGACAGAGTATCCAGGGAAATACCCTGTAAAGGCAGCGGGAGCCCCCGAAATGAGTAGATCGGCAGAGTCCTTTTCCGTGACGGACGACTTGCGCAACACGCCCAGGGCGATGCCGTTGCTCGTGTATCCGCCTCGCAAGAAGATGGTCGATGAAACACTTTTCCATTTCTGAAGACACGGGTCTGACAGAGAGTTGAGCCAGGTGCATTGCTCTGTCAAAACAAAGTTGCTCGGGTTCTCGGCAACGACCGTTGTCTCGTATCGATCTTGCATATTGGTCCCGACTCCCGGCAGATCGACACGGACTGAGATACCCCAGCGCTCAAGCTCCGCTCTAGGCCCGATTCCGCTTAGCTTTAACAACTGGGGCGTGTTGAAGGAGCCGGCGGAGATGATGATTTGAGGGGCCATGATGTTGCCAGTCGGCCGCGGCGCTTCGCCTGACTGTGACGCTCGCGGATCGGCTCGGTATAAGCTTTTGCCCCTGATGAATTCGACACCAATGGCCTTTTGCTTGGTACCCGGGCCTCTTGTCTCGTCAAACAGGACGCGAGTAACGAATGTGTTGAAGAGAATGTCAAGGTGATACTTTGGCGAGCCATCTTTGTTCTTGGAATTGAGAACCGGCATTATGGCATCTCGAGGTCCAGAGCGGTAACCGTTTTGAATGGCGAGCGGAATCTGAAATGGTCCCTCTCGATGATCACGGCCTGGAAAGTCCGTGTTCAAGTCTCGGCCCAGCACTCCTGCGAGACCGGGCACGCCGCTTACAAGCTTTCCCAGGCCACGACCAGCGGCAGAGGCGGCCGACAGGACCATGGCTTCGAACTTGGCATCCTGGACGACAAACCCGAGGTTCGTCAGGCTAGTCGTCAACCACCCAGTGAAGCCGTGTCCTGAAGGCAACCCTAACGGGTACTTTTTTCTCTCCAGCCGCTGAAAATAGGCTCTCATCTTGTCTGCCGTCCAGGTTGGGTCTCCAGTGGTTCTTGCGATGTAGTCCCAGTCCTCACGCCCGGGATAGACGGTTATCATGGCATTATGAGCTGTGCAACCTCCGAATGTCCCCGCACGAGGATAGAGGATTCCTTTAGGCGTTGATCCATGGGGAGGACTGGGTCCGACGTAATCTTTGCCGGAGGGCGTTGTCCAAGTCATCTTGGAGTCAGTCTTTTGCCGCTCTATATCACTGTAGTGGCTGACATAGTAGTTCCAGGCCATAGGGGGATGCTCAGAAGCCCTGAGGTTTAAGCCGGGAACTTGGTAATGATACGTGGTGGTTTGGTCATCGCCAGCCTCGACAATGAGAACTTTGTAGCCGTACGTCGCGAGCCTTGCGCCCAATGGCCCGCCTCCGGCGCCGGAGCCCACGATAACATAGTCGTATTTGATAGACGGGTCGTACGCGTCTATGAAGCCACTAGGGAGACGTCAGGAAGCACGATATGCAGATCCACGGTGAGAGTCACCTACGCAAATGCTGGAGTTGCTAGCCAGTTGACGAGGAGTAGCCCAGCCAGCAGATTCATCCTGTCGAGGATTACAAGAGGCAATCAGCAAAAAGAGATGGCGAATAGACCTTCGTGAAACTTGGCAAGAAGATTTCTTTCTACTTTCCAGATCAGCCGGGGAAGAGAGTACCGTATGATTTACCAGTGGAATAATGCATCCCTGCCTCATATGTTCCCTGGGGCTTTCTTGATCGACCCTGTACCGCCATGGTGTCTCGAACGAGCAGACAGGCCGAACCCTGCGACGAAATTGTACCCAACCGTGACGGCATGAAGCCACATCCCTTCGGCATTTGGTCCTCATCCGGACAACCAAGGAACATAGTGATTGAGACGACAGCATCAGCCGGGGGGTTTCAGCTCGGGTTCAGAAGCCGAACCTATCCTGATTCACTTGAACCGCCTGGGCATGGTAATCCTTCGGGGACCCCGTAAATGATTTTCCGGCATCTCCGCGGCGTCGTACTCAGCTGTACGGGAAAAGATGGTGTCTCGGATGGGTACGAGGCAGCGATCTTTACTCTTGGTAGACTCTGGTCCGTGACAGTTGTCAGCCACGTCTTGGTGGATGGCAGCTGAACGCTCTCGATGGGTATCTTCTCAGCTGCTACTTTGACAGCTCTGCTCTGTAAGGGGGAAGGATCGTTTGTGTGATGTGATGCTTCGTGTAAGCATGGCTTGTGGTGGTCTTGGTAGTTCACGGCTGACATGAGTGTCTCAGTGAAAAGGAAGCATAGAGTTTTGCTATTAATCACTTGTGAGTTTTAGACTTTGTTTTCGTGTCCACGGTCGAATTTGCCTCATGTAGATGTGTGCATACATATGTCGTCAGCCTTTATATACGGCCACCCCTCTATCAGTGAAGCAAATGACACCCCCTTCTGACATTCTGGCACCTCATCAGAGCTTCGACTCCTTGATCCGTTCAAGGGCCTTGCGGCTAGGTTTGGTCAGCGCTCTACCGACCATCATGAAGTCCAACGCTGTGGTTGTCAGTCTTCTCTGTTTGCCTGGGACGTATGCCTTGTCACCGACACAATTCGGATCAGAGGATTATTTTTCACATCTGGCCAGCCAAGATGGCGGCGGCATTCAAATCATGGCCAAGGACGCGTTTGACGATCTGAAGAACTGGCCTTCGCGAGGCTCACAAGAGGATAGGATACGCCGTTCTAGTCAGCAAGTCTTACATGGCGGAGCAGTGGATAGTTTCATGGAATGGCCGGCTCGAGGCTCATCCGAGGACCGCAAGCATCGCGGCGGACAGCAGGCGTCGCCAGACGATACTGCAAGCGACAACTTGGACTGGCCTGCGCGAGGCTCAGCCGAAGACCGAGCTCATCGTCACCAGCTAGGAGCTGACCATAATGATGCCACTGGGACTTTTGAGCCGGACTGGAACAACCCGCACATAAACATACTAGACAGTTTAAAGGACCACGCAAGCAAGTTTATCAAATTCTTTGGTCCGAGGCCAATAGACGGTATGACTACCATTTTCCTACCGTCAAACGTCTTCATCGAGTCATGATTCATGAAGAGCCTACATGTAGTGCACGGAAAGCACGAGTTCATGCCCCCCAACTTCGAGGCCGGAGACCAGCGCGGGCCGTGTCCTGGGCTAAATGCTCTCGCCAATCACAACTATATCCCCCGCAACGGCGTCGTGAATGTAAGTTGGCCGCCTCAAATCAAAAGGAACTGATGGATTCTAAATTGGCTGTAGAGTTTTCAGGTCATCTTTGCCCTCTATCGAGGTATGATGCCCCATGATAGCGCGCGGGGGTTACACTGGCTCCAGCTCTAACGCCGATCCATAGTGTACGGCGTGGGCTTGGATCTCGGAGCGCTCCTCTCCGCACTGAGTACGGTGTGGGCTGGGATTCCAGTTTCCGTGAATCCACGATGGTCAATCAATGGGTCAACTCCGCTAGTTTCATACCCCCTCCACGGCTTCTTAGGTGCTCTAGGTATGACCTCCGCTGCCTGATCCGTCAAGTGTCGCCCTCCCCTTGACAGTCTTCTCCTAGGGGAACCGCGCGGCATTACTGCCGGCCACAATTTCCTTGAAGCGGACTCGTCCAACACACGGGCAGACGTCTACGAATCCGGCAAGGTTGGCGACAACTTTCGGCTCCGGCTGTCCCGCTGGATCGAATGGTACAACATGTCGCCGGACCCGGTGGGCAACTACAACCTGTTGTTGATGTCGAAGCGTGGAGTCAAGGCGTTTGAAGACTCCAAACGGGACAATCCCTTCTTCTGGCGCGGGCCAGTGAGCGGCCTCTTCAATGCCAATGGTGTCCTGGCGCTACCCCCAGCCCTGATGTCGAACCATTCGGGTGGCATCAATCCAATTGGACATCTGAGTGAGTTCTGTCTTTGTGTCTCGATGCCCCTTCTCACGGATTGTAGCCAAGGACATCATCAAAAGCTTCTACGGCATTTACGGCGACGAGCCCAACTTTGAGTACAGAGAGGGCTGGGAACGTATCCCGAATAACTGGTATCGACGTCCCACGGACTACACGCTGGCACAGTGGCTGTTGGAGGGACAGGCCGTCGCTGCTGCTCATCCGACGCTGTTCAGGTATGGCCCCCGATAAAGATGCTTCTAGCGCAGAGATCTGATAAAGGCACAGTCTGGGAGGCAACATAGGCCGAGTCAACACATTTACCGGGCTTGACCTCTCGGACATTTTCGGCGGTGCCTTTAATTCTGTCAATCTGCTCCGCGGTAACGCGTCCATCTGCGTCGCCCTGGAAGTGCTCAAGACAATCACTCCGAGCCCCTTTTCCTCGCTCTACTCCAACTTTGTCGTTCCTTTGAAGTTGATTGAGGAGGCCATCAATCCTGTGTTCAAGGTGATGAACTGTCCCGTGTTCGAAGATCTATCCAAAGGAGGGACAACGGTTTGGGATGCCATCAGGGGCCGCTTTCCAGGGGCCAGGATGGGCCCCTTTCCATATTGATTGATGTTAGGATAGTTGCTCTTCAGCTAGTCAGCTCGACACTCTTTTTATTCAATCTATGCTGGAGCTTTTAAGAACATGTTTCTCAGTGCTAGCCAACACGTAGAAGTTCGTAGCATTTCATACACGCAGAATGTAAACAAAGAACAACAGCCTTAGAATATCGCCCAGCAGCCCCAGTAGCGTCCTGGGCCTCTTATCGACCAAAACCTCATCTGTAAACCGGTCCTCGAGATAAAAAGCGTCGACAACCTCTCTCGGTATCTTGCCACTCATCTGTGCTACGTTGAAAAACGACACAGACTGCGCGAGGTTAATGAACCGCATTCGAAGTGGCAATGGCTTTCCGCCGCTTCTCTTGTGCTCCTCGGCTCGTCTGCGATATGTCCTAGCCAGCGTCTTGACAGTAAGGGGGCCTCCGCCGGCATCGTTGAGCAGAGCCTGGAACATGTCAGGCTGCAGAGTGTAATTATCGCCGCCGTGTCGGTAGTCGAGGCGTGTGAAGGATCTGTCGTGCTCGATGACGCCGTGTTGGCGAAGATCTGTCAGGTCAAAGGTGCCGTTGGGGCGGAGAATGCTCTTGAGCTGACGTGTGTTGCTTGCTGCGAGGTGGGACGTCATTGAGAGGGCTTCGCAGAGGGCGGCTTCTACTTGAGCGACGGTGAGGTTTCTGCCATCGCGAGGCCTGTGCGACACATGTTCAGTCTCTAGCGAGAATCGGATTGGTTTCTGGGTGAGGGTTCCAAGCATACAAGTAGCCATGGTTGGCGAGGGCGTTCAGAGCCGGACATGGCCCTCTATCCTCGACACGGCCTCGAATGTATCCGTGTTCTTGCCCAGCGGGCTGTGCTCGTCGTCTCGCCATGCTTTGATGGTTGGAAGAAAGGGGGAAAAGACGATGCTGTACAGTGCAGTTTGAATGCATGCCACGCGAGAGCAACAGCTGGGGATAGGACTGCCCATGCTGAGCAATGACTTAAAAGGGATTGGCCCGATGCCGACGCCAAGCTCAAGCTGTATGGGGGAAATAGCCGTTACACGGGAGCTGGCGTATGAGAGGACGGTAGGGAGGATGCACAAGATTGTTTCCGCAACTGCCCATGTGCATACAGGCACATATACACATACATACGAGACATGGGAAAAAAGTGGCCAGCTGCGCCTGCCTAATAAGACGTTGTATGCTGCATGATCGGCATCTGTAAAGGATATAATTGGGTTCCTTGTTGTTGCATGCGAGGTCAATGTGAAGCAGGGTTTATTCGTCGACTGAAATGCTTGTGCTTACCGGTAAGACATGGCTGACTGATAACGCGACAGCTGACGACGCCCAAAGGGGGGGGGCGTTAAGGGAAGGGGAATGGGACGAGGAGAAGCAGACGGTGTGCTACGCAGCACAAGTTCTTGCTCGATAAGAAGATCATTGCCTGTGGGACACACTGGCCCCGGCGGTCGCTGCACTATAAGTGAAAGTGAAAATCGATAGATTAGAAATGATTTCAACGCTTTGGTCTCTCAACGTTCTTTTCCCCCTGTCTATGCGTGTAGGCCGTGGTGATACAGTGACGAGAGTGGCTTCACGTACATACCTACTTACCTACCTACCTACATAGGTAGGTAGAGATGTATTCAATTTGTATGCTACATGCGGACCGTCTTGCCGTCGCACAGAATAGTAAAAGCCGACATCTTCGGGCACCAGGGGTCAACGTATCCATCCGAGCTGGGAAAGCACAACTACCAACATCAACCCACACAGTCAGACGGCAGGAGGACCGGTGGCACGTACATAAATAGGGGGGCCCGTTTTTGCGACTGACGCTCCAAAGCCGGCCCTCGTCCCTCCTCGCCGTGACAGAAAGGCTCACCAGAGTTCTCCAGAGTTATCCAGAGTTCAACTCGTGACAGAAACGACGATGACGAATCCACTGGCCAAGTACAGGCCCAGCCTGCTGGACCGGATCATGACCAAGGCCTTCAGTATCCTCAACAAGGTAGTTCCATGGTACAAGCTCCCCGGCCTGTTGGGCGCCCTCAATCTCGCAGCGATCCGTACCAAAATGCGCGAGGACAATCTTCACGACGGTTATCCGCCAGGCCATTCGGCTGCCATGGCGAGCGACGACGCGGAGCCCATGGATGAGCGCTTCCTTCACGCCCGCAACTCGGATGGCAAGTACAACTCGCTCGATATGCCAAGGATGGGTTGCGCCGGGATGCGGTTCGGTCGTCAGTTTCCGCGCGAGTATTGTCGGAAGCCTACGGAGGAGGAGCTCTGGAATCCGAGTCCGCGACTGATTAGCGAGACGTTCATGAAGCGTCGAGAAAAGGGCTTCATCCCGGCAACGACTCTCAACTTGCTTGCGGCTTCGTGGATTCAGTTTCAGACGCATGACTGGATGGCTCATGAAAAGGTTAGTTGTTAAGGAGAGCTCGTTTTCCAAGACGGCTGCGTGTTTTGTTCGATAGAGTCATGCTGAGGAACAGAACCAGTCCAAAGACTCATATGATATCCCCCTGCCCAAGGGAGACACCTGGCCAGGCGGCCGAATGGATCTCCTCAAGACCAAACCAGATGACATTCTCGACCCATCAGACGAACAAACACCCGGCTACAAGAACATCAACACTGCCTGGTGGGACGCGTCTCAAATCTACGGCTCAGACGAAAAGACGACGCGGGCACTACGAGGCTTGCACGAAGACGGCAAGCTCGCCCAGGTGCCCGGTTCGGAGCCCATCTCGTACGACGCAGCAGGCGTGCCACGGACAGGCTTCGTCGACAACTGGTGGTTCGGACTACACATGCTTCACTCGCTATGGGTTCTCGAACACAATGCCATCTGCGACAGGCTGCGTGAGGCCTATCCAAGATGGGAAGGGTGAATTTAGCTTCTGTTCCTTTATCGTTTGTTTCTTGGCTGACTCGATCCTGTTTTTCCCCTTCCTCGGCCCAGCACCCGCATCTTCGACGTTGCCCGACTCGTCAACTGCGCACTCATGGCCAAGATTCATACGGTCGAGTGGACCCCCGCCGTCCTCGGCCATCCGGCTCTACAGATCGGAATGAATGCCAACTGGTGGGGGCTCGCGGGCGAGACACTCACCAAGATGGTTGGCCGTCTCAGCAAGAGCGAAGTTATCAGCGGTATCCCCGGGTCCAAGACGGACTTGTTCGGCGTGCCGTACTCGTTGACGGAGGAGTTCGTTTCCGTGTACCGGATGCACCCTCTGATTCCAGGCATGACTCTTCCAGAAGCCCCCTCTTTTCCATCATGGTCACTAACACCGAGTTTTTCCCCCTCTCAGACAACGTCGCCCTCTTCAGCGGCAGCACCGGCCAGCACCACTCGACAGTCCCCATAAACGATCTCCTCTTCGACCACGCCAACTCACCCTTCAAAGCCGGCCTCAAGCTCAGCGACGCCTTCTACTCATTCGGAATCAACTACGCCGGCGCCATCACCAACAACAACTACCCCAAGTTCATGCGCGAGTTACGCACCCCCGACGGCCAGTTCCGCGACCTGGGCACCGTCGATATCCTACGCGATCGCGAGCGCGGCGTGCCGAGATACTGCCAGTTTCGTCGTCTGCTCAACATGTCGGCGCCCAAGACGTTTGAGGAGCTGACGGGGGGGAATCGGCCGCTCGCTCAGGAGTTGCGCCAAGTTTACGCTGACATTGAGCTTGTCGACGTCCTCGTTGGTTCTCATAGTGAGCCGCTCATCAAGGGTTTCGGCTTCAGCGAGACGGCCTTCCGCATCTTCCTCATCATGGCCAGCAACCGGCTCAAGAGCGATCGCTTCTTCGCCGACGCCTGGAACGAGGAGACGTATACGCCCGAGGGCCTGCATTGGGTTCAGCACACGACGATGAAGGACGTGCTCGTCAGACATTGTCCCGAGCTGGGCCGCGTGCTGCAGCATAGCAAGAATGTCTTTGCGCCCTGGACTAAGCTGCCCAAGTCCAAGGCGTACGGGGGAGTGGAGACGAATGCCTGAGGAGGCTGTTTTGTTTCGGCTCTTGCGTGTATCCTGAGCCCTCGTTTTGCGGGTTTCATGGAAAGGCCTGTCTCTATGGGGCTGGCTGACAGTGCTTCGTAAGGCCCGATTACCCACTGAACAATCATCCCTTGTCGATTAACATTGAAACTGTGTCGCAACGAAGAATAGGGTTTTTCTTAAAAAAAAAAAACGCTATACATATAAATGAAAGGGTAGTCTGACAATTCCGCCCAGTTCGTGCCTCGGTCCTTGACCCATGCCGCCGTCATGATGCCCCGAACTGCATGGAATCTCCCCCTCCCAACCGTTTATTCGTTTGATTCGTGCTGTCGAGCCAATGGCGGGATCATAGGTCGACAAACTTTACCAATGAGAGTCAGCCTCGCGTTGGCTTGAATCATGACCCCCCGGGGCCAGTCTCAACTAACTCTGATACCAGACTAGCCAGGCAGCGTCCCTCCCTCATCCCGTCTAGGCAATTTCATGCTTGCCCGCAACTCTTCCCTTCTACTAATAGAGCCGTGTCGGTAGAGAAGTTCGTCAAAAAGTCTTTTTTTTTTTATCTTCTCTTGCTGCCTGTTGTCACAGCGTTTTCTAGACACTCATTCACTGGGCCGCTTCCTTTGGACCGCAACCGCAAAAAAAAAAAACAAAAAAAAACGTCCGACCTTCTTTTACACCTTTTTTTTGGCTTGCCTTTCTCGCTATCTTTGTCTATATTTTTCGATTCGTTTTCTCTCGCTCTTCTCTTCATTCATCATCGCTCTATAAGCATGCCTTACTCAAGAATCGCTCTTCTCCTTGCCGCCTCAGCTGGCCTGGTCGTCTCCGCCGCCGTCCAAATCCCAGCGTCCAGTCCTTCTCCAAACTCCTCAGGCCCGTTACTGGGGAAGTACGCGCCTGTGCTGCAACGCGCTCAGAAGATCCTGTCCTCCACAGCCAAAGATGCCGACCAGCCGTGGCAACCTAAGCCAATGGCTTGTGACGAGCGAGGTGAGCGCGCCTATCCTTTGATCTGGCTTATATCTGCTTTGTTTCTGAGCAGGATGATGCGCAGCACAAGGCGGGATGCCCGGTGTAAACGCCATGATCTCAACCCTCATCAACCACCCGACTCCAGGACAGCAGATCGAAGCAAACACCAGCTTCAGCGTCGAGCTGACCATTTCCAACTTGTTTCCCTCCGACGAAACACTTCATCCCTCATCGCCACAGCGCGTGGACCCATCTACTGGCCATACAAAGGGCCACGTCTACGTACGGATTGAGCGAATCGCCGACAGCGCGTCTCCCGGCCTCCTCGACTTCGTCTACGTTTCCCGCGCAAGCCGCATCGGCCCCGTTGTTTCCTCAGGCCCGCACCGGCTCGGCGTCGACGTTCTGAACGGCGTTCCGAGTCTGGGTCTCCACCGCGCTTGTACAGTTGCCACGGGCGAGGGTGGCTGGCCGGTGGTGATGCCGGCGACGAGGCGAGGCCCGGCCGACGACTGTGTATGGTTCAACGTCGTTGGAACTTCACTTCCGGAGGACGAGCCGCCCGCGTCATCAGCGTGGGATGAATTCGCCAAACGGCTGCTGTCTATAAACAACTTGACGGTTGGTAAGGCATAAGAGAAAGGTCTATGAGCAGGTCTTGGTCGAGCATGAGTTTATGACGAAGCAACGAAAGTCAGCAGGCGACTATGGAAGACTTTTGTACAGAATCATATCATTTGACTTCTTCCCCGAACGCACATCTTTTCCTCCCGCAACCGCGCCGGCCGCCGGGGCCCTACCCTACGCCGAGCTTATCACGTGAAAGCCCCACGCCGGCCCGAAGCCGAGGCCCGGCAGGGGCCGTATACCTCATCAACCTCATCCCGCGTGTCCATCATTCTGCCTCCCATTCCCGTCACACGCGCCTCAAAAGCCCGTCTCCCCTTCTACGCCCCTCTACTCTAAGGATGACCACCTCCCATCTCTTCACCATCCCCGTCCCCCACTGCGACGACGCCCAACCCGGCGGCGACGCCCACCCCGGCGGCTCCATCGTCTGCTCCGAGCCGCAATCCGGCATCTACTTGCTGGCTTGGTCGTCGTTGCCGGACAACCGGCTCACTACGCCCTTTTGCCGCGCTCTGCTCGAAGCCCTCGACGCGCTTGAGCTGTCTCGTCCGCCCGGCGTCCTCGTCACCACCAGCGCCATTACCAAGTTTTACTCCAATGGTCTTGATCTCGCTCATGCTATTGCCACGGAGGGCTTTTGGGCGCTCTTGTACTCTGTCTGGCGCCGCTTCCTGACGTGCGTATATAACTTTCTTCTCACATCTTTATCCCTGTCTTCCAACAACTTTGCGCTCACTACCCCCAATTCCCAATCCCTCCTCAGCTACCCCATGCCAACAATCGCCCTCATCAACGGTCACGCCTTCGCCGGCGGCCTCATGCTCGCCACCGCTCACGACTATCGCCTCGCTCCCCGCAACCGCGGCTATCTCTGCCTCAACGAGCTTCTCTTCGGTGCGCCCCTGAAGCCCGCCATGGCTGCCATATTCCGCCATAAGCTGCCGCCCTCGACTCTGCGCGACCTCGCCCTCGAAGCCCGCCGCTTCGACGGCCCGCAAGCCGTCGCTGCCGGTCTGGCGGATGGTCTTGCAGACGGTGTCGACGACGTCTTTGCTTTTGTCCGTGAACGCGCCTTGGGGGAAAAGGCCAAGTCCGGCGTTTACGGCGTCATCAAGGCGGAGCTGAATAGCCCCTTGATCGCTTACCTGTCTGGTCCGGGCCTCGACGCCGCTGAGGCCCGGTTTGAAGAAGATCGCCGTGCCGAGGCTGAGCACAAGGAGTTTGCCAGTGTTTGGTATGAGCAGTGGCGGAAGGATAACAAGGCCAAGCTGTAGACGTCGGGCTTGACATGAGCTGTGTAAGAGTTAAGTCGTCCCCTGTGTATAACATGAATAGATGGTCTGTACGAACACACACACACACTTTCACATTGACTCTGCCTTTCCCCACGCATACACACAAAGCAAGTATGAAAGGGGTATCAATCCATCCGTCCGCTCATTGCCTCCAGCACAACTCCCAAGATGCCCACCTGTCCAACCTCGCCATCTTCCACGACTGAGGCCCAAGCGGATGCCCTCACGCCTCCGTCGGTTCCGACTCGGTCGCCGCCGGGGTCCCCTCATCAGGCTCAGCAGCCTCGCTTCTTCCCCCGCCTCGCTGGGCGGTAAGCTCGCGCTCAGCCTCAATGGCCTTTGCCCTACGCTGCTCGACCTCCTCGCGCCGGACGACGCGCCGCAAGCCCTCGCTAGCCTGCAGTAACCCGTCGATACTTATGGCGTGCTCCGTCATGTGATGGTTGATGTACGTGTATACCCCTGCCGGTGTGTCGCACCGCAGCAGGTTCGCCTCGTTAAGCTTGAGGAGGGCCAGCGCCACCTGGAAGAGGAACGTGCTGCCGTCGTTGGTGCACAACACCACGTCCCAGACGCGGAACAGCGCCTCGGCGCACAGGCAGTCGGTGAAGACGGAAAGGAACCACTGGAACGTAAGCGCCTCGAGCTCGATCGAAAGTGAGTCCAGGTGAGCCGACAGCTTGGGCAGCACGGTCGACACGTACTGCCGCAGCACGACCTGGTCGGCGCGAGACGGCATCAGAAGGTGGTCGTAATAACCCTGCGGCAGGATGTTCTCGACGACCGACGCCAGCAGCCAAAAGGCGTCCTCGGCCGAGGGCGTCATCAGGAGCAAGTTGGCCGCGATCAGGTTCATGCCCTGGCAGTAGCCCACCTCGCGGTTGCGCCGCGAGTACGCTAGCAGCACCTCGTCCAGCTTCTGCACCCCGGGCCCCTTGCGGAAGAAGATGTTGTCCGTGAGCGTCCGCCGAATGTCCATCTGAATCTGGCCCACCACGGCCGGATCGTCGCCTTCGCCGCTGCGAGAGACGAGGTCCTCGTAGTGGCCAGGCACGCGCAGTGCATTGGCGCCCGAGCACTCGGACCAGATCTTGGCTCGGTAGGCGACGGGAATGCCGCTGAGCACGAGCGCCTTGAACTCGCTCCATTTGGCCCGGCCCACCTTGCCCTTGTTGCCGAGGTCCGAGATGCCGATCATCTCGCCGTCGGCCACGCGCGTCTCCGGAAGGATCACGGCCGGCGTCTCATACCGAGCCTCGGCGGCGGCGGCGGCGGCGGCCACGGCGGCCTCACCCTCGCGTCGACGCTCCGCCCGAACCTTGCGCAGGAAGTCGTTCCACTTGAGCGTCTTATCCCGCTGGAGCGAGTCGTGTACGTCGCTCAGCTGGTCCAGCAGGAGACGCACCGGCTCGACGTCTTCCTTGACCAGCGTCCCCACCGTCGCGGCTTGGGTCGAGACCGGCTGCGTCGTCGCCTCGCTGTCGACGGCCGTCGTCGTGCTCGGTGGCGGTATGAGGCCAACGCCTGTCGACATGATGGCCGGCGACTTGAGAGGCTGGCTCGTCGCCTCGCTGCCTTCCATGATCTCGAGTGCCGGTATGCTGATGCTGGGTGTGTGGCTGAGGAGTTCGGTGGGAAAGGTGGCGATCCGCAGGTAGTCCTGCCACCGCTTCGGCTTTGCCTCGTCGGCGCTGCTCGGGCTCTCCGGCCGCCCGTCGCTCGAGGCGCTCCCCTTGACGCTGGGCGCTTCTTCTGATGAGATGCCGACGTGGCCGTTGACGAGCATCTCGGCCCGGCCCGAAATGCCACCGCCGAGCTGGGCCACGTGTGCGGCCTCGCGCTGTCGCTTCTTGCGCCGCTGGTCGTAGATGAAGCCGAAGCGGTCCGTAAGGTACTCGTCCGTCGCGCAGTTATTGTAGTTGCTCGTCAAGGTCGGAGGCTGGGATTCCGGTGGCAGGATCGCATCCATCTCCACGGGACCGTAACTCTCCTGCGACCCGGGTGGGCGGCCCGGCGCGTTAATGTCCTGAGTCGGGGCTTTGTGACCCAGAGCCGCCTTGGGAGAGGGCACGGAACGTCGCATCGCCATAAGCGCTTTGGGTCCCCCAGCGCCGGACGCGGCGCGGCTCGACTGCACGGTCCTGGAACTGACGGCTGATCCGACCCGAACCGGGGCAACGTCGCCGGAGTTGCTCACAGCCCGTCCTCGGGCAGCGGCGTCACGAGGCGGAGCGGTGCCGCCGGCGACGAGCCTCAGCGCGAGACTGGCCAACGAAGCGGACGATTTGCGGTCGGAAGCGTCGCCCGATCGGACGCTGGATGCGCGGCTGGCGCTGCGTGACGAGGCGGGGCCGGACGCTGCAGGAGGGTCGAACAGGTCCTCCTGAAGGGTCGGACGCCTGTCCATGCTGGAGTGTGAGCGGACGACCGTGGCCGACGTGTGGCGAGAAGTGTCACCGTTGACGCTGTTGGTGCGGCCCGATCTCTTAGCGGTACCGGTCCCCCAGAGATAGTCCCTCCACGCCCTCATGGTGCCCTTGTTGCTGCTATTGGTACTGGAAGTGGTGGCGCCAGCAGCGACGGCGGTGGCGGTGGCGCCCACGGAGGCGCTGGTCGCGCGGATGGTTGAACTGGTCGCGCGACCCGTCTCGCCATGCGCGTTTTCGGCGACAGTGTCGCGCATGGCGTCGCTCATGAGATCGCTGAGCGCTCCGTTCTCTGAGGCTTGAGATCGATCGTTGGCCCGCAGCTCGGCTTCAACGGCGCGCAACCTAGTCTCGAGGTCCAGACTAGTGACGCCACACTCGCGTATGATCCTCCTCAGGGCACGCTCGCGCTCGTCAGCACGGCGGCGCAAGGTTGCGATCTGAGCGTCCCGATGGGCCAGGTCCTCGGCGATCTGGCGAACGAGAGCTACGGCACCGTGGCGCGCGACGAGGCGCTGAATGTGATCGTCGTCTGCTCGGTGCAGAGCGCCGGGGATAAATTGCCTGAGCGGAGCATCCTCAAAGAGCGCATCGCGGTGAGAGCCGGAGCCCGTAAGGCTATCGACGATGGAGCGACTGTCGGCGTGCTGGGCGGGTGTCTTGAGACGGGCCTGCGGATCGTCGTCGAAGCGGTCGACGTCCGGGGAGTCTGGCGAGAAGCTGGGGAAGCTGGTGAGAGACTTGTCGCTGGGGGCGATGCTACTGGCTGAGCTGCTGGGGTGGCTCAGGAGCTTGTGGTTCTTGCTGTGGCGTCTGGCGCTGCGATGAGAGCGGCCCGAGGCGGCGCTGTGCTGAGAAATGGAGCGCTCAAGGGCGAGACAGGATGGACCGGTCTCTGACGACGCGTCGGTGGCCATGGTCTCTGCTCCTCAGCGGATAGCGAGAAAATAAGGTAGAGGCGACTTATGTGTGATGGCGTTGGGGCATAGCGGGAGAGCGGGAGGTCGCTCGTGAGAGGCCAGCAGGCGTCAAGCAGGGCGGGGCGCGAGAAGGAGGATGCTGGTGAAGAGCGAGGTCCTCGGTCTCGGTCTCGGTCTCGGTATTCGGCTTGATCGGTATCTTGGCCTCCCCCCCTCTCTCTGTGAATCTCTCTGTTCGTCCGTTCCCTTCCTCCCGGATATTCCGCGTGATGAAAAACCACGGCAAGCAAATCTGCTGGAGAGCAGAGGAGGCAAACGGAGTGAACGAGGAAAGTGTGTAAGAGAGAGAGCGAGCGAGGGACAGAGAGAGAGAGAGAGGGGGGGAAAGAAAGAAAGGGCGACGCTAGAGGAGAAATGGCTGAAAAACAGACAAGAGACAGATTTAGCGAGAGCGAGATTAGTAGGGAGAGAGTAAGAGAGAAGAGCTTGGAGGGAGGCGGGCAGAGAGAAGAGAGTGAGTTGGAAAAAAAAAACTGACCAGGAAACCAAGAGGAGGTGAGATAGAGATGGTACAGCAACGTTTAGGGGGATCGTGAGCATGAGCGCATGGATGCCTTGTACCGTCGGGTACCGATGACTGCTAACAGGGGGTCCCGGGAGCTTGCTCCGGGGGACTTTTCCGGTCCGGATCCCTGGTTAGACGCCCTGTAGATTGCGTCGTGGGTACAAGTCCGGTACTAGCAGACCCCGACCGGGCCGGTTAAGGCGGCCAGAGAAACCGCTACAGTGCAGACGTTGTCTCGTCTCCCCGAGAAGCCTTGCCTGGCCACGCTACACGCTACACGCTACATGATGAAGACAGCCTGGAATGCTACGTGAGACGAGACCCAGCTGGAATTGACCCGGCCTTGTGGCAGGATACTCGATTGCTTGGGAGAGGCTCTCTGATGATGCGGCACCGCATCCTTCCCGTGCTCCTTCGCACTGTACATGGTTTGCCTTCCGAGCCCGATCGTCACAGTGCACATGTCCCTGCCCGTACCTCGCCTAAGCACTCTACAGCATGGGCGACCACTGCAGTCCAGAGCCCTCATGCATGCAGCAGCCCTCCCTTCAAGGCAGCCCCAGCCCCTACTACACTAATCCACTCCGCAGAAGCCGCCAATCCCCACAGACCCGCCCGACCCCCCTTCGTCGTACCCCAAGGTATCCCCACGCTTTGCCTGATCCCTGAGGCGTCAAATCTGTTGAGCCTCACCGCCCTGCCTTGGCTGCCTCAACTTCTACTAGGTAGTATCGCGAACATCAAGTCTTTCTGCCTCGCGACGGCTGGCGTTGCACGTAGATCCGTTACCGGAATCTGCAAATACCTTGATCCCCGTTACTTGAACAGTTCCCTATGCAACTCGCTCGCCAATATCCGGATTCGCCTTCAGAAAGTCGTTACTGTACAGTAATGCACACGCGTGCTACACGTCATCGTCGTGTCTTTCCTGCGTCACGTCGTCGTCACGGCCTGTGCCTCGATGACCCTGTCCCGTGCCTCGTCCATCGACGCCTCTGCCATGACGCCCTCCCGCACCAGCGTCTCCAGCAGCCCATCCCTGGCTAGCACCTCGTCTCGACGCACCTCCAACCCGTCCAGCTTCCTCAGCCGTCGGCAGCTGGCGACAAGCACCACTTGATGCAATCTCCGCCGCAGCCGCGTCGCGTCGTCCAGCCGGCTCGCAAACAGCCCGTCTCGCTCCGCGTCCGCGTCCGCCAGTGCGAAGCCCTCATCGCCCTGTCGTCGTCCGCCGTGCGACGCCGTCGCCGCCGGACAGTACAGGCCGAGCGTCATCGGGTTGTCCCTCACGTCCAGCTGTCGGAGGTGCGGAAAGTCTGTCAGCAGTTGCGTCGCCGTCGTCGCGTCCGACAGCCTGTTGCCTGCCACCAGCAGCTTCTTTAGTCGCGGCAGGAATTGCAGCGGCCACAGATCCGCCACCGCGTTCAGGTTGATGTTGAGCGTCCGCAGGTTCGGCATCATCTGACCCATCCGCTCTGGCAGGCCTTGCAGCCCGCAATTGGCCAGCTCCAATAGCTGTAGGTTGAGAAAGTCGACCGCCGGCTCAAACGTCCCCAAGTAGTTGCCCGACAGAAACAACTTCCGTACTTCGTATGCCTGGTTGAGGAAGCCGAGGTCCAGCGGCTTGTCGCCGGACTGTTCCCGGAGCGACAGGCTGTCCAGTTGACGCGCCCGCTTGAAGCCGCTCACTCGGTGAATGCGATTCTTGTCGGCCTGCACCGAGCGGATCTTGGGCATGTGCTCGAGATCCAGCTCGTCGAGTTCGTTGTTGCTCACGTCCAGTTGACGCAACGCCTCGAGTCTACCCGTCAACTTGAGCGTTCGCAGCCGATTGCCGCGGAGGCTTAGCCGGGCGAGAGCAGGCAGCCGGTTCAGTTTCGCCACGGACTCGATCCGGTTGTTCTCCAGGTCCAGCTCACAAAGCCGTGAGAGCGTCGTCCCCGAAAAGTCGACCCTCTCGATCTCGTTGTTGCGTGCCCGCAGAGTCAGCAGTCCGTCGAGGCCCTCGAGGCCCTCGATGCTCGTCAGCTGGTTATTGTCGGCCTGGATGCTGCGCAGGTGAACCAGGTTCTTAAGCGCCGAAAGGCTCTTGACCTCATTGCCCGAGATGTCAATGTATTGCAGGTTCATCAGATGGTCCCACGACGTCAACTCCGTCAGCAGGTTGTGCGACACTTTGAGATGCCGAACCGTCACCGGGATCCCGTCCAGATGGCCCAGCTTATTGCCCGACGCGTCCAGCGTCACGACGCGGCCGCAAAACTCGTCTAGCATGTGCAGGCTGGCCAGCTGCTTGCCGTGCAGGTTCAGCTCCGTCATGTCCTCCCAGTATGGCTCGTACGGCTCTACCTCGCCGAGCTTGTCCACGAGCTCTCGTATCGTCATGGACATGACCCGCTTAGAGCCGTCGCCCGTGGCCATGTGCCGATGTCCCATAATGTAGCTCACCTCGAACCCAAAGGATGGATCCGACTTGTTCATCGTAAACTCCGACAGCGGACTCAACGATAGTCTGCCCACGTTTTCCCCGATTATGGCGCTCTCGTTTGCCGACTGGAACGGCACCACACCACCATGATTCGGCGTCGTGTGGTTGATGACGAAGTTGAGGCCCGGGTACCGTCCGTCGGCTGCCTTGCGGCTTACGATGCTGCTCTCGCCCACGATGCTGACCTGGCGATCTTCGTCTTGCTGTATCTCTTGTGTGCTCTCCTCGTCCCGCTCGTCGATTCGCGATACGGGTCGGGGCACAAAGTCCGCACCGCGGCCAGAAGGAGGCCGATACATGATGCCGCGGGAGGGCGGTTGCGGACCGTTCTTAAAGGCCGGCTTGACCGCTCCGAGGCTGCAGCTTCCTGCGTCGTCGTCTTTGAGGCTGTCAATGTCTTCGGCCGCCACGTCGTAGATGACGGACGCGATCGGCGAAGAGAAGGAGATGGTGAGGTTTCGCCTCTTCGTCGTTGACTGTGAGTCACACACTCTGTCGCCCGACCTGGCCGGGGCGGCGCTGCTGCCGCGATCCACGTCTTGTTGAGAGACCGAGGCCTGGCTTCGTGGCCTCGTCAGCTGCTCTCTCGGAGCTGTGGCCGTTTGCGGATTCTGCAGCGCCAAGGGCGCAATGGACACGTAACCTGCCTCGCTCATCATGCGGACGCTCGATGGACTTGCGGGGGAGCGCTGGAGCTCTGCGTCACGAAAGGCAGCTTCTTTCTGCACCGTGGCGAGTCTGAGGTTCTGCAGCTCCTTGGTGATGTCAACCGACAGGTCAGGGATGCTTGCAAACGGATCGTCCTCGCTGTCTGGCAGCGACGGTGCCTCGGTCACAGGCACCGACTGAGCGTCCTTCTTCTTGACCCATATGTTGTTTCGCTTGTCCAAGTACATGCCTCCGACCTTGTCGGGGATCAGGTGCGAAACGCTTGCCGGCATAATCGTCCTTCGAGACTCTGAACCTCGTGACGACGTCGTGGGAAACGTCCTGCTAGCCGATCTCTCCGATGAATTGGTTGGGAACTCCTTCTGTGGTCCAGACAAGTCGCTTACTGAGATCCGGACGTTGGGGATATCGGTGACAATGTCGCCGTAGACGTGGATCGGCCTGTTACTTGCGACAGAGCCCTTTCCGACGTCCTTGGCGAGGTTGACAGATTGCAGGGATGAAACCATCATCTCGACTCCATCGCTCCGTTCCTGATACTGCTTCAGCCGTTGGATGAGCTCCGGGTCTTCCTGGCGCTGGGGGACCCTCGGCAAGGGTTTGCCCTCCCGGCTGGGCGGCCGAGAGAGCGGCTCGTTGGTAGACTCTGGGCATGAATCCGTCAACGAAGGTCGGGGGCTCGCGCCCATATTCTCTGCCTCGGACTCCTCGACGCTCGCCAGCCCCGGCATCACCTGGCTCCGTATCATGGCCATGATCTGTGCAGCCTGGTCGACGAAATCCTGTGTTCTGATGGACCGCGGCCGCTCGGGCTTGGTGCCGACACTCTGTCTGTCTTCCTTGCCGTCTTGCGACGTCTCGAGAACCGAATCCTCGGGCACATCCTTTGACAGTGAATTTGAGCCAGACGAGCCGCTGCGAGGCCTGACGGCTGGTTGCGAAGCCAATGACTCGGAGCTGGCCAGTCCAGCACTGCCGAAGCCGGTATTTTGACCTTGTTCGTCCATGCCCATCATCGATTGCATTTGCTGGTGAGCAGAGTCGACGGCTTGACGCCGAAAAGCGACGTCGGATCGATGCAAAGTGCGCCGGCGCTTCGGAGTTGGCCCTTTGGATGGCGATGTTCTAGCTCGCTTAATTTCAGCCTCGCTGTCACGTTTTGGCGTCTCGGTCGTCGCCAGGGCTCCGTTGGGAGGGGTAAGGGACGAAGCTATCGCATCATCCCCGCTGGTACGATTGGCGCAGGGTGTCAGGCTCATTTTTCGCCGTCTGCCGACTACCAGCTCTGATTCATGTTCACATGAGGTCTCTTTAGGAGGCTGCAGGGGAGTCACGGGAGATAAGGAGGCGACATCCTTGTCGACGTGGTCCTGTGAATCCTCGCTCGACTGACACGACAGATCGCCTGTAAATTCGAAGCCTTCCAGATCACCGTCGCCGAATCGGCTGACGGTTCGCGAGCGTCCAGAAGGCGTCGTCCGGCTGCCATGGCCAGAACCCTGACGCAGCCGGTGAGACTGCTCGTCAAGAGGGCTGGAAGACGATCTCGAGGGACTCCTAGAAAACTCCTCAAATTGGCTGATTCGCCGCAGCAGCGTCTGGTTCGTAAAGGTGTCATAAGGCCCAAAGAGCTTCAACGGACTGCCGGCCGGGCGGCTTTCGGCCTCTCTCACAGTGCCTCCTTCAACCTGCCTTTTGTCGGGGCTTGGGAAAGGCGCACGAGGGAGACTCGGGGCAGGAGAGAGTTGCAAGCTCGCGCATGGGACGCTCACCTGCGTGCGCACAGTCGGGAATTGTTTCGGGGTGCTGGCTTGTAGCGACTCCTCGGGCAGCATCTCGGAAGAGTCGACGCCCATCTC
This sequence comes from Ophiocordyceps unilateralis, assembly GCA_001272575.2. Classification (NCBI taxonomy): domain Eukaryota; kingdom Fungi; phylum Ascomycota; class Sordariomycetes; order Hypocreales; family Ophiocordycipitaceae; genus Ophiocordyceps; species Ophiocordyceps unilateralis. The sequence goes on from LAZP02000073.1 coordinate 37,138, forward strand.
GGAGCTCAGAGCGCGCCGGTAAAAGGATCCGTCTCCAGAACGTCCGCCGCGCTGCATGTTGACGAAGCCTCCGTCGCGCATATAAACTTCCGTCGCCTCAGGGCCAGTGAATTCGGCCTGAGCCGTGTTCGACAGATCTTCCTGAGAGTCTTGGAGCAACTGACTAACACGCAGACGCTCCAGCTTCTGCTTCAGCTGCTCGACCGGCACCTCGATGGGTGCGAAATCGACTCTCCCGTCCTGACCGCTGCGCTTCCCAATCAAGATGGGACTGAGGTCTTCGTTGCGGGTGACGCTCTGGCCACTGCTTTTCCTATCCTCTGGCAGAGCGCTGCGGGCAACGTTGTGCACGGTTTTCCATGCTCGTGAAGCGGAAAGCCTAGCACTTGCGGCAGAGTCGTCGGTGACGGACGGTGATGGGCCACCGATGTCGAAGGTGTATTTGATTTCCGACGGGCGCTTCCTTGGGCTGGGGCTCGGTGTGCCTATCAGCTGGACGTTGGACTCGTCGTCGTCCTCGGAAGCAATGAAGCGCTCCAGATCGGCGTCAATGGCAATGCGTGGGTTGAGAGGAGGGCTCGACGGCAAGGTGGTTTCAGACCGGTCGACTGCGCCATTACCCGCTACGGGTGGCCTAAACATGTCCTGGAGGCCGACGGCGGCTGACGAGAAGAGATCGCGCTGTTCTCCGTAGGACATCTTACCGTGCACGAGCCGGCGCTTCCACTCAGGCGTCTCTGAGCGTCGCCTAGACGATGCGCGACGCTGGACACTGTTACGAACGACGGAGCTCGAAAGAGAGGCTCGGCTGGCCTCGTCGCTGGCCGGCGCCTTGGTGTCGCGCACCAGGGCAGAGGACCGGCGTCGCGGGGAGATGTTGAGTTCGTTGGCGCTCCGCTCGCTTAGAACGACGGAGCCGACGTCGCGCCCCGAAGACAGTGACGATTTGACCGTCTGGGCTCGGCGCGGTAACCGGCTCTGCGACAGGGCGCGCGATGCCGGGTCGACGGCTAAAGGCGGCAGTCTGTCGACAGACGCGTCGCTAGCAGGTTGTGAGACCCAGTCTTCCGAGAGAGAGTCGAGCCAAGCGTGGTCCATGGCAGCGGGAAATCAAGCCATCCAGGTCGATATTGGGCTTGTTTATCTCCTTGCTCCAGCGCGGCGGTGGATCCTGGGCAGACGTGGAGCAGGCCGGCGGGACAGGGCCCAGCGAGAGCGAACAGGGAAAGGATACCTTGAAAAATGTCGAGAGAGAAGGCAATGCGCAGGACAGAAGCGAAGCGGAGCCGCAGTGCTTCTTGACGACGCGAACACGCGTGAGAGGTTGAGGTTCCGAGGCTGAGAGGCTGAGAAGGCTGTGGAGAGCTCCCAAGTCGCAAGGTGCCACCCAGCGGTTCCTGCCCGTCGCTAGAGGAGGGCTGGACCCAAACAAAGAAGTGGGGCGCCGTTGCCGCGTCAACCGTCGGCTGCGTATCCTCCGAGCTAATGTCACGTGCCTCACCGGCCTGTTGAAGACTCCATGTCTGTGGATTTGTTTTCTTCATCCTCACCCTCACTGATTCCCTGCATTACAGTTGAAGCCCTGTTCTGATCTCTCGCTTCTGGCAGCCTCCATTACGCATCTGCGTTTGGGCTCCTGATTCGACACTTTGTGAGGGTGCTTTTTCTCGAGACATGTACGGGCCTCAATTAACCCTTGTCACGTGCTCTCGCGGAGCGCGTTCGCGTCGTTGAACCCTTGACAGCTGGACTTCGCTGCAGCAACCCCAGTCAGCACAAAAGAGCCCTTGGGGCTTGAGTCAAAGGATCGGTTGAGATCCGAGGCCGACGGACTTCCGTCAAGACATTCTTTGTTGATCTAGTTTCAGGGGGCGGTCTTCCCTCGATAACATCCACGAACATGTGCAGTGCTCTTTACTCTCGGGTCATGGGCGACGACGAAATCTTCTATCACGGGTCCGACGACGAGGATTATCCCGATCCGCGAACGAGACATTCGCGCTACGCAGCCGCCGCCCAGCGTTACTTGGAGGGTGACGTCCCGTTTCTGCTTTCGGCCTCGTTGCGTGGCCCGTTTGACGAAACGTCCGGCTGGGAGAATCCATGGAGGAGCAAGCAGCGTTGCGAATCTCGTCGAACCTCCCCACAGATCTCTGACTCGTTCCGGAGACAACCGACGACAAACCCCATCAGCTGGTCCGAGGAAGAGTTGACGATCGATAGCCAGCAGTGCCATCTCCCGAGCCCTGAAAGCCTTAGGCAGGCGCCTTTCTCTGAGCCTCATCTCTTCCTCCAAGGGGAGGGTCTGGTCATGGTTCAGCGCTGGCGTCAAGATATACAGCCGCCATCTCTGACACATGACTCGTTCTGGTCATCGAACAAGGCGCAGCAAGGTTCATCGACCAAGAAGCGAAGAGCTACCGAATCTGCGTGGCTGAAGCGGGCCACGGACAAGAAGAGAAAGAATGACTTTGATGGCCGATGTAAGTCGAAAAGGTCGACATCGGCATCCAGAAACGATGGCCACTCGTCTCCCGCCTCCGCACCCTTCAGCTCAGCCTTCGAAGTCAGCTCCCCTTGTGGACCGCAGGCTGTGGTCGACAGCGACCCGCTCGACCAAGATGGAGCTATGACTGGTACAGCCAATGCCTTCTACAACGGCGTCTCGGAACAATCCACCCCGAGCAAGAAGTGCCTTTCTCCCAGGCGACCTATCTCCTCAGGCCTTCGTCCTATATCTGTCGCAGCGGACGCGTTGCGATGCAGCAGGGAGGCGACGGCGGTAACGACATCATCGCCCGTTTCTCGGAAATCGAAAGTGCCGACCCATGCCTCAAAGGTGAGGAAGCCCAACAAGAGGCCGACACCACTGGCAACGGTCGACTTGCTCCGGTCTGAAAAGACACATCCGAGGACGGAAAACGAAGACGACGGCGAGGCGACGGCATCAGACGAAGACGGTTCGCAGGAGGACGAAAACTCGTCGGCATCTATGCAAGCAAGTCGTGAACTACAGACGCAGCATGATCGGAGCTTCTGTTTCAAAATCCGTCGCGCATCAGAGGACAAATCGGAAAACTCTGACGCAGGTGGACATCAATCGCTGCCTGAAGATTCAAGTCCGCAGTCGGCACCTTCAACTCAAGGCAAGTCTTTGAGTGACAGCAGACATACTGCCATGGAGCCGTCGAACGACGTGTGCAGCCCCTGGAGGACGCCGCAATTACTGGGCAATGGCGGCGACGATGAAGGTGGCTCCAGTGACGAAGAGGCCGAATCGTCCATGTCATCTACTTCATCGAGAGATATCCACAAGCGACAGGGGCCATCAATCGTGCAGACTCCTGCCGATGACGACAGTTCAGAGTCGAGCAACGACGCAGACGACCATGACAAAGAGGCTCTGGGAGATGGGGATGGAGATTGCGATGCTTCGTCTGTAGGGGACATGTCACCGCTTACGGAGTCGGCTAGAAGCACACCACTCGTCGAGAAGATTTCCGTCAAGGCGGAAGCTGTGACGCGTTGTGAGCATGAGGACGACGAGACGGCACGAAAGCAGAAGCCGGAAACCCAGTCTGTCATGCCATGTTCCCCATCCGCTCAGCAGTGCGTCATTGCCAATCAAGAGAGCGGTTCGAGGGGCAACGGCGACAAATCGACTCCCGCCCCGAAAGAAGTCGGCGAGTCTCGCCCGTGTCTGAACGGCTCGCGATCTGCGTTGCTACCCAACCAACAAAGCAACACCCCAACGAAACAAAGGCAGACAAGCCCAACGAGCCCAAGAAACGAGGCACCTCAAGAATCTTCGCTGAAGCTGCTGGTGAATCATCTCATGCCGGCGAGTCCTTGGGCGAAATTGTCACAGTTGACTAGAAGCTTTGTGTCAACGCCCATTGTCCACTCCCAAGCTGCCAGAGCGACTTCACCGGTCAGCTGCGTCGAGAGCGATACGGAGGAAGGGGTAGAAGAAGGCCGAGCAGGTGAAGAAGGTGAAGACGAGGCAGGGGAAGAGACAGGGAAAGAGGCAGGGAAAGAGGCAGGGAAAGAGGCAGGGGAAGGTGCAGGGAAAGAGGACGACGAAGAAGGCGTCGCTAGACCTGACTCATCCGCTTCCTGCCCTGAACGTGTTTCACCAACAGATAAGGCTGTCTCGGACGAAGATATCACTATGAGCGAAGCCGAAGTCGTCGAGAATGGACAGGAGACGCGGATCGCGGCACCGCAGCAAAGCCCCTTGACGACTCGCACGCCTTCTGCCAACTCCAAGACGGTTCCGCCGGAGCAGGGCAATGCGACGGATGACGATGCCTCGGATGCGGACACGGAGATGAACGAGTGTCAGGCCAAGAAGGGAGAAGATGATCGGGTAACGGCATCGCAGCAGAGTCCCTGGACAGGGCATTCTCCGTCGACGAAGCCTGACGCCAGAGACGCTTCTCCTAAGTACAGCCGGGAGGCGGATGATGGCGCCTCCGACGGAGATGTGGAAATGATGGAGCAGTCGAACCCAATATCAGCATCACAGCAAAGTCCATGGACAGAGACGCAACGCCCCCAGCCATCACCAGCAACGTCGAGCCAAATATCACCAACCACAGCCTCATGCCAGCCCAGCATCAACGAGGAAGCGAGCGAAGTTCCAACCCCATGGCCTCGGGTCTCCTGCTTAGAGACACCGTCAATGCCAGCCCTCGACCCAGCCACAAGCCCAGCCGACGCCGACCAAGCAACCCCTCGACCACATACACCCGAGCCCCAGTTCGCCGTCACGCCTTTTGCCTCGTTCATGACTCCTTCTCCCGAGCGTCGACGTCCTGCTCGTAGACCCCGTGCCTGTACGATGGGTGGCCTTGCTTCGGCTTTGAAGAATCCCTGGGGTGCGGGAGGAGGAGCTTCTCGTACCGACCGTCGCGTCTCTTGGGCTTCGCCTCCGCAGGATCAGAATGAGGATGACGAGCAGCAGCAGCGTGCCCCAGAATCATCTTCAGCTCCCTCCACGCTGTCCCAGCCCTCGAGAGCCCGTCCAGTCTCCCCCCCACCGCCTCTGAGCAGCGACCTATCCTCAAGCAACAAGTTCAGCCGCCACTTCGCCGCTGCTTCGAGCCGTCTCCGCCTCCCACCGCCACCAACACCACCACCACCACCATCATCATCATCATCGTCATCGACCCGGCTCATCATCCCCACAGCCTCGCAGAGTCCCGGCCCCCGCGCCATGGCCGAAGCTTTTCTCGCCGCAGACGAAACGTCAGCGGCCACCACCAACGCCAATACCACCACCCAACAGCAGCAGCAGTCTCAAGACACGACCGACGAAGCCATCATCGTCGACGACTTGCTTCGCGATGTGGGTGACTTTTTGCAGGCATGGGACGTCGATGCGGAGCTCGATCTGGCTCGGAAGGACCCCCCTCGCGAGCCTCCCCTCGCTGCGGAACAGCAGAGTCCGTGGTAGGAGTCTGCGAGTGAACCCGAAAGAAAACACGGCGGTAGGACTCTAAACCTTCCTCCTCGGCAGCCCAGTCCGTGGAGCAGAGTCGGAACCTGGGCAAGGATGGCGGTGGTTTTCAGAGTATCGCTACGAGATTGCTTTCGTCATTTGGTTGCGTGGCCCCCCTTTCCCCCTCTTTGTGTATAATTCCTGAATGCGTGCCGCAGCTCTCTGCGGCTTGTTGCTGCTGCGCACGGAAGCCGAGTTTTATGTGTGGTAGGACTCGTACGAATCGCAAGGGGAAATTTACTTATGATGAACATCAGACGAGTAAAATGACGGTTGGTATAGTGACGTTTTAAGGAATATGTGACAAAATTGCGCCGGCCTCCTCTCTGGCCAGACGCCAAATCCTCCTCAGTAGCCCCCTTGCCTCTCTGCCAAGCGGCAGAACAGCAATTTTCATCAGGTATATGTACTCTCCCTTCATCCGTATGCGTCGCGGTTTCCGAAGCCACGACCTTTGTCGACACAAAGGACCAGACATACAAGGCTCATCGCTTGACAGGCCCGGCGTTGGCATCGTGATACAGGTCCGGGCAGACGGCGTCCTTTTGACGGAAAATGTATCGCTTGGTCCACCAGGGGAGGACGGTGAAGAGCTGGTACGAGGCGTGTCTGCGCTCGGGCACGGCAAAGACGTAGTCGAGCTCCTCGAGTGTCTTCTGCTTCGTTTCCGGCACGAAAAGGAAGATGAGGATAAGAGCCACTACGTTGAGGCCGGAGTAGAAGCCAAAGGCACCGGGGGGCGTCATGGCAATGAGCATGCGCGGGAAGGTCAGAGAGAGCACCGCGGCCCAGAAGTTGTTGGTCGCCACTGCCCACGACATGCCGACCTCACGGTGCGACAGGGGAAAGACCTCGGCCGAGTACATGAAAGGCACAGGACCCTCGCCTTACGACAGGGTTAGTCGGGAATTAAAGGAGAAATGAGAGAGAGAGAAAAACACACCGGGAGAGTAAAAGGCGGCGAAGAGATAGATGAAGGTGGCGACGGCAGCGAGTCGAGCCGAGCTGTGCTCCGAGCCGGCGTCGATCAGATAACAGAGACCGGCGACTGCGAGCAGAGGTCAGCAGACGAAGAGCCGTCGTGAGCATGGAGACGAACCCAGCAGCGTCCAAAACATGTTGGGAAAGGTAAACAACAGCAGGGCGCGTCGGCCAAAGGTGTCGATGGTCCAGACGGCCGGCCAGGCAAAGATGAAGTTGATGAGGCCGAAGCCAAAGCTGGCCCATAGCGCCGTGTAAGGATCGACGCCGCCCAGTGTGAAGATGGTGCCGCTGTAGAAGGAGATGATGTTGACTGCAGTAGAGAGAAGAGTCTGGTTAACGACACGAATTTCGAGCGACATTCAACAGTACACCTGCTACTTACTTCCGCACATCTGCTGGGAAATCATGACGATGCCGGACGCCCAAGTGGCACGCCTGACTCTGGGGATGGTGAAGAGCTCGATGAAGCGGGTGAACAGGCTGCTCTTGGTGCTGAGGCCAGCTTCATGAACTAGCACCTCCTCCTGCTCCAGAAGGCAGTTGATGTAGTAGAGGTCCCTCGCGGCCTGCAACGGGCTGTTTCGGAGCCGCAGAAGCGATTTCCACGCCTGGTTGTACTTTTTCTTCTTGAGACACCAGCGAGGGCTTTCCGGGCAGAAATAGGTGCCAATGACGAGGGGAACAGCGGGAATGAATGCCGAGGCCAACTGGAGTCGCCAGGCGATTGCTCCCGTCTTCCCGACAGCCAGATTGGCGCAGGTGCCGAGAAAGATTCCTGGAGATGTCAGTCGAAAGGTTTGATGAATTCGGTCGCAGACCTTACCGAAAGCCGTCCAGACCTGCCACGACATGACGAGCCCGCCGCGGATGATGGCTGGAGAGTTTTCAGCTGAGAAGACGGGCACTGTGACCTCTTTCAAGCCCATGCCAATGCCCAGAAGCATTCTGTAAGAAGAAACTTCTTGTCAGCGGAAGACGCGTGAGATGGGGGAAGGTCTGCGGACCGGGAGGCGGCAAGCTGTCCCCATGTCTGGGAGACGGCCATTCCAAAGGGAGCAATGAGCGAGAAGATGGCAGCGATGAAGATGACGCCACGACGACCCAAGAGGTCATTGAGAGGGTCCGAGATCCAGCCAGCACTAGAGACGACGTCAGTTGATGGGCGAGGCGAGGACTAGCGACGCAGGTGAGCTTACAAGAGACAGATGGTGATGTAGGGCATAGCGTTGATGAAGCCGATGATCCAGCTGTTCCTGGCACACTCGCCCTCGTTGGCAACGGGGCCGCAGGCCGAGTTGGCCGTATCGGGGATACCGAGGGCTGCGGGAAAGCTCAGATTGGCCCCGTTGGAGCCGGTCTGGTCCCAGCCCTGAATAGCAGCGGCGATGGAGTTGAGGATAATGGTGTAGTACAGAGGCCAGGGGTGCTTCCAGCGGTGGGTGACCTCTTCCCGCAAAGCCACCCTTTCCCCATCGTCGAGGTCGTCCAAATCCTCGAAGCCAGCCGGGTCCTGGGCAACGAGAGCTCCCTTATTCAGCAACGGTAGGATGTCGGCCGGAAGACCCTTTTCCTGCTGGAAGCGGGCGACATTTTCGAGCAGCTCGGCTCGGGGAATTCCCTTGAGTGGGTTTCGAATCTCGCCGGCCGAATTTTCCGCGAGCTCTTCGAGTTTCTTGCGACGGAGACTCTCACCATCGAAACCATGGTCGGCTACGGGCGGGCCAGAGCTGCGGAGGGGGGAAGGGAGAGAGCTTGTGAGCGTGGGGGAGGGGGCGGGGGAGATTGAGGCTAGCGTGGAAGAAGGATGCCTACTTACGGGACCTCATCACGCTCCTCGAGAGCCCTCTTCTCGCTCTTCATGACGGGAGAGGTATAGTGCGATCGATGGGCGTTGAACTGGATAGGAAGAAGGGAGCTGAAAGGGAGCTGAAAATGTTGTCGGAGAGGGGAAGGGGGGAGCGAAGAAAGAGGAGGCAGAGAGGGTCGAGACTGTTGGCTAGGGATCCGACCGCTACCTATATAAGCACGTTAAGCAGTTCCTTTTTGGCCAGTTCAGCCCTTCGTCCGTAGCTCATCCCCAACGAGTCGGTGGCTGACGGTCGAGATGCAGGGATAAGAAAGCGAAAAGATGTGCACAGATACCAGCGGCTGACCACCAAAAAAAAAACATACAGCTGCGAGCCAACAGCGAAGACCGTCGGCGCTGTTAGTGTCGGGGTAGTCTAACGGCGGAGGAGGTACGGAATCACGGGATCAGCCGCCGCGGTCTGCTAACAGAAAGCTCCACGTCTCCTGGGTAGCGAAATGTTAGAGCCTCGCACCCCGTCAAGGGTATTGCCAGGTATCCGCCCTGGGTGTCCTTTTAACGTCCGTCTTTCACCTAACATCAGGCCCCAGCAATGCCGGCTGACCACCAGGCGCTAGGCAGCAGCTTCAATCCAAGCCGCCGATCGCCGTCTGCCTGGCCTCCCGAATTTGGCACATGACGACCCCCAATAACCCTCGTCTTTTGCTCCTTTCTGTCCCGTCGAACTGCTACTATTAGTAGACTTCCATGTGAACCGGCGGGCCGACGTGGAGCCTTGGAACAAGGTTCGGGCCCGTCGTCAAGAAAGCTTGTCTTACTCTTAACCTCTTGTTCTATTCTAACCTTGTCTTAACTGCCAGCACCCTCACTCAGACGGCTCTCTCCCACCGCGGCGTCTCCGAAGTCCTTGTTCCGTTGGCGAGATGACGAGATGGCGAGTCGTCAGTCTCTACGATTACCTTTTTTTCCCCCGAGCCCGTGCTTCTCCCGGCCAACCAGCCAACAACAACTGACATGGCTCGGGGAATGACGCATGTAACGTCAATAACAGAGACTTTGGCCGTATCCGTATTCGTAAAGACTGTGAATCGCAACAGCATTATTTACGTACAGGTAGCTATCAACTCGCTTATTCGTTCTCACATAAGAGAAGGAAACAAAATCCTGTTCCATGGGCCCAGCCATCATCTCCTTCGCAGGTAGCAGTCGATCCACAACTCAACGCCCCCGCCATCTCCATCTTTAAATACGGGCTTGCAGGCAGTTGGATCCGGCCGAGTCGCGGGGAATACGGGGCTCCCTGCTGCCCCTCACAATGCTGCTCCTCCCAATGCTGCTCCTCCCAATGCTGCTCCTTTATCTTGCTCCCCTTTCGTAGTTCTCGGTTACTGCGCAAGCTCGCCCTGCTACCCAAGGCCGCCTCGTCTATCGCCGGAGCGAAGGCTGCGCCGGTGGAAACCGCCCCCAAACTAGTCAGGCTTCAGGTTATCAGGGAACCGGCCCCATTCGAGATCCGGCTACTGGCGGCGCCTGTTCTTCACGAGTAGCATTGGCGCGGCCTAGCTGGAAATCGAGGAAAGGTCGTGGTCTTCTGGAGGTGAAACAACGCCACCTTCTGCATATATGCAACCTGCTGTTCAGAAAACGTCCTCTCTAAACAGTTCCTGATTGTTGAGAAACGTGTTAGAAAGCTCGTGACAACGCAGACAGGCCAGTAGTCACGTACGAGTAGTCCATCATGTTGTGCGCATTTGCTCCAGCCTTACACTGGCACTGTTGGCCCCCTCCGAGACCGGATGGCTGCCTTTCCCTGTCCGGGCATTGATTTCCTGTTGGTCTCGCCTGCGGCGCTGTGTCTGAGAAGCCATCCTCATCGACGCAGGGCAGCTTCACAGGCCCCAGCGGTCCAGGCGCAGGTCCAGGAGGCGGGCGGTTGTCGCTAAATGTATGGTGAAGGCCCATGTAATGCCCAAGCTCGTGCGTTAAAGCGAAGCCTTGGGCGTCTTTGCTTGCTTGGTTAGGATCACCGATTCCGGAAAGACTGGTCTCGATCACAGCGCAACCAAACGTTTCCGGTTTATCAGGCGAAGCTAGGTCGCATATGCCTATGTTGCCGCCTTGTTCATTCAAAGTGCCAGCCTTGGTCGTGATCAGTATATCGACTACTGCCGAGTCGCCACGTTGGAGTCTCGTTCCTCCCGGGGGTTGACCGCCAGGATTGGGGAATTCGTGGGGTCTTGGGTAGCCAGAGCCTCTTCGCCTAGCTTCTTTAATCCTGCCTAACCACGCAGCCCATACTGCAGGCTGTCTGGATCTACCTCCGCCGAGACTGATTCCTTGGCAGCTGTCAGGTAGTTGTCGAATGCCTTGAAGTCTGAAGGAAATTGCACTTTTCGACTTTGCGAAATGCTGGTTTGTCAAATTAAGTTGCTGTTTCACGGCCTGTAGCTGTTTCAACACTTCTTCTTCAAGCTCTGTTCCCTCGACAACTTGAAACCGTGGACTTACAGGTGCCAATATGTCCATGCTGCCACAAATGTGAAAGACGATATCCATTACGATGGATTCGCCGGTTGGCTGGCGAACTTGGCGTTTTGTGATGTTTGTTGTGTGCTCTTCGGGTCCCCAAATCAATGGTGATGAGTTGTAAACACCACACGGGGACGTCCAACGCTGCTCGTTTGCCGGAGCAGCCGTAACAAATACGGCCATGAGAATGACCAGGGCCCAGGAGCGGGCAACCATGGTGAGGACGGAAACGGGGCTTGTTTCGATGAGCGAGGCTCTTCTTATGGCTCTGAACATGCGGCTCCTGTAATTATTAACAAGCCATCGTACAACGTAAACGATGGTGAAGTGAAGGGGGATGTAGTTATTGTGTTAAATCCTCGCTAGCCTGCTATGTTGAGGTTATCGCCTTTCAGAATGGGCTGAAGTGTCGATAAATGATTGTCATTAGGTTGCTCCAGTATGCCTTGTCGTGGGCAGATAGGGAGATGATAGAACAAAAATTTCTTTAGCCGCCATGTGCAACGCGCCATGAGAAGGTAGTTGGACTACCCGAGGTCAGGGTCGAGATCTATTCATGCAAAGCCAGGGTAGCTTCGGCGACAATACTAAACCGTGCCCTGGTTTTACAGGGTTCCGCAGTGAAGCTACCACCAGACGAAACGCTCGGGTATCTCTCCTTTCACCATCATGACGCTGTTTACGGCTCGTCCAGCGTTTCGACTGCAAATATGGAACTGGAGTGGACAACGAAACTCTGCCTTGCGGCCTCACCAGCGGCATCTTGTGGGGCGCCCTTAACGGTCAGGCAGCCCTGGAGACTAGGAAACCATTGATGATGGCTACAGAGATGTTGGAATCTTCGCCGCCGATATTGAGGCAACGCTTCGCGTCGATTAGAATTCATATATTGGCCGACCGGCAAGTTCTCGGCGACGCGAGGATCAACAGCAAGCCTTAGCTCGTCTCGATTGCTCGTACTTCGTGCAGTCAAGGATTCCGAAATCTGCATCGCCTTGTCATTCGTTTGTTTCACTTGAAGACCTAAGACTTCCGCAATTCTCCACACGAACTGTTTAGTGTGTTACGCGGGAGAGTGCCTGAATCGAGTGAACAGATCAAGCTTATCGTTGTCAGGCTCTCCCGCGACCGGCCGGATCTCTGCATAATAGTGTCGTTTCAAGCCAACCTCCCGGCCCATCTCTTTTCGAACTTTCGAGACGACGGCCCGGGGCGTTTTTACACTCAGAGCGGTTTACCTTAGAGATAGCCAGGACTTGAGCGCCGCGACATGAGCTGTCTACTGTCTTCTGCGTAGCAAGCTCCTTGTCGATGCAGTCACAGCATATTCGGTTCTGTGGTGCTTTGCCTGTTGAGGCCGAGTTTCAATGCTAGCCAATTTCTCCAGGTGATACGCATGGAGATCTTCAGGAGCCAGAGGGTCTGCTTCCAGGCCGATGATCGGTGTACGAAACCTATTGATATCTGCTGTTACCTAAGTATTCTTCTTTACAGGATACCACATACTGGAGCTTTAGACTGCCGAGGATCATCAAGTTCGATCAAGGTTAGAGAGCCCTAGGGAATGTTGGCTGACTTTCTAGAGGATGGGATGCCCTTTTCGGAGGATATTTTGCGAAGCGCCGGGGGCGGGGGGTATACTATTTATCCCTACCCTCCGCCGTAACTCCCCGAGGTGCCCTACTATCCCTAGCCGTACCGGCCGCCTAATAAACCGCTAGTATATTAATTTTAACGCTATTAAAGGTTATTTAATAATAAACTAAAATACCCTTCGACTATAAGTCCTTACTACTAGTAGCTAAAGCTTTAATAGTATATAGCGAAATATAGTAGTATTAAAAAGCCTACTACAAGCTTAGTACTCACTAGCCTACTATTAGTTAAAGCGTAAGTAGCTTTAAAAATATAGCGCCATCTAAAGGCAATATACCGAAATAACTAAGGTTAATATATATAGAGTTAAATAGAAATAGATAAAGTAAACTAGTTTACTATTAATATTTAGGTAATAGGCTAATAAGGTTAGGTATTATATATACTTATTAGTCGATCCGCCTAATTATTTTATAGGCTCGACTAAGGAAGATATTATAATATTTTTAGAATAAATACTCGACTCTTATTAAAAGATTCTAAAAAGAAGTACTATCTATACCTATAAAAGAATTCTTTTTTAGGTATACTAGAAGTCTATTAGTATCGATTTTAATATAAAGGCGAATAAGGAGATTAATAATATAGGTTTTACCTTAACTAAAAAGATTAGTATCCTATACTACTAGCTTACTACTTAATAGTATATTAACGGATATCTTACTATTCGTTATAAGCTTAATATATCAGTAAACAAAAAGCCCGTTATAAACGTTAATAACGTATATTTTATCTAGCATTATTATTAGGTCTATAATACTTTAGTCTTCCCTAACGAGTATTAGAGAATATAGTTAATATTCCTAGTCTTACTTTAAGTATATATAGCTATATATCCTAGAGTACTCATATATAAATAGCTTAATAAGAAAGCTATTAACGACTACTACTTTAGCTATATTAATAAAGCGACTTAGGTAAACTATATAAATAAATTAGACCCTAAAGAAGATAATTTTAAGATAATCTACTATAGGGATATCTAGCTACTCCTTCTTAAGAATCTAGAGGGAGGAAGAGATCTTCTAGTTATAGAAGTAACGCTTAGGTATATAAAAGGCTAGGAGTAAAGAGAAAACCCGTAAATAGCTTCCGAATATTTATACTTTCCTTAACTTATACCGGGTTCCTAGTAAAACCTTTATCTTTTATAAGGTCGATAATTTACTATTTAATACTATACTTTATCTTTTAACCCTTATACTTCTTAACTAAGTATTTAAAGCGAATATCTAGATAGTAGACGACTTCTACTATATTAGAGTTCCGCCCCTACGGTATTCTTTAGAGTTTTATTAGAGAAAGAGTATAAGGGATATCCCGATCTTCTAGTAAGCTATATCGATAAACGATAGAGTAGTTTATATATCCAATACTAAAGCGCTCCGTTATTATACCTATCTTTATTACTTATAGAGGCTAGGACTCGTAACTAGCTTTATATAGATCTTAAACCCGTACTATATTCTCTCGAGTAAATTAGATATC